>VWZE01023696.1:102424-144909 GCA_013396675.1 Eubucco bourcierii
GTGGCCCCCCCCCCCCCCTTTTTTTTTTTTTCCCTTTGAGCTGGAAGAGAGGAGATTTATACTGGATATTAGGAAGAATATCCAGTGGTGAGAGTGGATGGAGATATTCTCACCAATGGTGAGACACTGGAACAGGTTACTCAGGGAAACTGTGGGTGTCCCCTCCCTGGAAGTGTTAAGGACAGGCTGGACAAGGCCTTGAGCAACCTGGTCTACTAGAAGGTGTCCCTGCCTATGGCAGGGGCTTTGGAACTTGTTGATCTTTAAGCTCCCTTCCAACTCAAACCATTCTGTGATTCTACAACTCTATCATTCCTTAACTAGATGACGTTTTATGCACATAAGCATGCAAAGGACCTTTTGCCATAACTATTCTGTTTCTTCACTCTCAGTCAGATGGTGGGATATATTTTTTTTCTGGGTGCCCCTAATGTACAATTGCCAAGAATAACTGTCGCCTCTCCTAAAATGGCAGCTGTAGCCCTGTGAAAACAGCCCTGGCGGGTTCCTTTCTGAAGTGACGGCAGGTCCTACCAACATCAAAGGCGATGTGAGGTTTTTTGTGAGGGCTGTTTGTTGATTTTTTCTCCAGTGAAGTGATATTACATGGCATTTCCAACCCTCAATCCTATTAAGTGACAGAACTACCTAATAGCACTCATTAAATAACATAACTTGGTGTCAGGAATTCACTGACAGGCTCATGCAATTGAAGTAGTAGATTTATGCTCTAAAACACTATGGTTCTGGTGTTATTGTTACAGGGGGGTTTTAATAAATGTTATTTATTTTAACAGGTGAAAGTGTAAGACCCAGGACAGTTCATGAAAAGGTTATCACCCATCAGCACATAACCAAGTAGAAAACCAAGTGCCTGAATTTTACATTTAGAGGGAAGAAAGGATTAAAAACTAGTTCATTGCTGGGCTGCTGCACCCCTTCGTTTTCTTGTCACAAGGCAGTCATATGTTGCAACAATATTCCACCTTTCTGTCTAAGGAGATATGCAGAGTTATGTACAAATTAAAATACTAATTCCTTTTTTTCCCCAAAATACCTTCTTTTATTTCAAAAGTTATCTGCTGCTTTGAGGCCCTAAGCAGATGCAGATAATAAAAACAAAGGTCTTAACTATTACCATCCTCTCTTCCACTTGCTCAGCTCTTAAACTGCACATTTTAAACCTTCAACCCAATGTATTTATACTGTGGAGTGAATGGCAGAATTTGTCAGGGTTCACAGAAAGAAACTTGTCCGTGATTTCTTGTTTCTTTCTTTCTACAACATTCATCTGACCAGAGCCTAAAGTGCTTTTTACTAACTGATATGCAAGTAATAATTGCAGCTTTCCTGAGCTGGAGATCTGTCAGTGGCTTACAAGCAAAGATAGTGTGCAATGTAAGACAACTATCTGCCTGAAATCTACCTCGTCCCTCAACAGGCAAAGCTCACTGAAGATCTTCTTCAGTCTACATTCAGAAAATACAGTATTGACAACATTGCAGCTCAAAAGTAATGGTAGGGGGGCTTTTGATTCACATTTAATTTCTGAATTGTTAAACACATGCAAAAAGTATCAGAAACTAGAATTTCTGTAGCACATTTGTAGAACTAAACCATGTTTCTTCCTTACAAGAGAAGTTTCATTTACAAGTTGCCAGTAAACCACCACATTCAAGACCAAAGCAGAAAATGTACACCCTACATAGCGAGCAATTAAGTTTTACTGGTAAGTGGCTCCCCTCATGAGAGATACCACTGAAATTAATTGAGTTCTCATGAGCAACTGCTCACCACAATGAAAAACAATTCACAATCTGGGCTAAAGGTTTGTAACATGCACACACAAATCCTCCCAAGCTCTGCCTCTCCACATTGAAAATTCATGTTTTTCATTATTTCTCCACTTGCCCTTTCTTACCACCCAACCAGTCTGAATGGATAGGTCTTGTTGTAAAAGTCAGTCCATCTTTGAGAAGAGACAAGGACATTATGGGACTGTTTTCAGGGAGGACTAGCACTGATCAAATTTTCATCTTAGTGTTGCTGTGGGCAGTTTTTCATTTTCAGCCCCTGGAGGATGGTCAAGCCTATAAACACACGTTTAGAACAATCCTCTCTTGTATTCTTAACAGAGAGAGAAAGAAGCAGTGTCATCACCAGCAAATGCAGAGCTGCAGACTGGATCACTTGAGTGGTGGAGTCCTCAAACATGCTGCTTTCAGAAATGTCCAGCCCTTGGCTGCCTTTTCACTGCAATTTACAATCTCTGCAGTGATGCCGAAATGCCCACGGCAGGTGAGATTGATTCCTCTGTTTAAAACAAGGAATCCAAGTTAAGCAGGGAGCTCTTATAAGCAGAGATCATATAGTGATCTACTCTCCAGGACAGCCTAGCAAGTAAGAGCAGTGAAATGGCACAGTTAAACCAGACAGGTTGAACTAGCAGCCAGTTGCCACCTCAGCCATGGTCTCATCCTTCCTTGCAGTACTGCTGGCTGCAGTTGGCTGACCCTGCGGTGAATGGATACAATTCACTACACTGGTTGAAAACTAGCCAGAAAGGAAGAAGTTAATCAGCTCTTAGGCTCACATGTCCACCAGTGCTGATGAGAGGGAGAGGATAAGCTGCAGCCTGAGGAAAGAACAATTTGGGAAAAAATTTCCCAGGATGGAAGCGAGTAGCCACAAACTTCTTAAACCAGCTTCACCACTGAAACAGCAGAAGAGCACCCTGCAGAGCTGCTAGCTTACTCTTGCCAGGTCCAGCCAATCTAATGATGTTCACAGTTTTTGTTGCAATGATAGCATGGTCATAGATGGCTAAGTTCACATCAGGTTAAAACTGAATAATGCAATAAAAGAGGAGACATGACCTGAGAAAGGACAGCCTCCATCCATCCCTGCACCTGCACAGTAACAGAAGTGAACAGCCACTGTCAAAACTAAACCCCTAGAGGGAAGAACAGTAGCACAACTCAGCTGGCCTGACAGCAAAATGGTCTGTCCCACAACCCTCTTCTCCTTCTCTTTTCCAACACCACTAACCATCACACAATTCTGCCCTCTCCTTTATGCTGGTTTCAACATTTCCCAGACCTTCTGAGCAAATTCAACCTGCCAGTCTGCCAGCTGCAAGGAATATTTTTTCCCCTTTTTTTCCTTGGGTTACTTCTCTGCAGGTGGTGTAAGCTGAATCGCCTCAGAGTGCCAGTGCCAGAAAAGCCCAAGGGGAGCAGTGGGGGTGAGCAGTCACAAGAAGGGAAATGTGTGGAACCTTCCAATTTTATGGGATCGCAAAATAATGTAGGTGTAAAGGGACCTCTGGAGGTGATCAAGTCCAGTGACAATGAATCACTCTCTTGGCTCTGCTCTAGCATTGAAGCAAGCAGGCAAAGCAGCCAACAGCCTTCTGGCTCTGTCATCAAAAACCCTACTCTCATAATTTTCCAATGGCATTTTTAGCTTATTTAATGGAACATGAATGCTCTTAAAAAAAAAAAAAAAAAAATTAAATTTCTTTTTCTACCATGAAGGAATAAAAGAAAATATTCTTCCTGGAAATAACAATTAGCAGTTAAAAGCCTGCCTATAACACTTTAAGTAAAGGCAGAATGCTCTAAGGAATAGCAGAACAATGCAGTGAGTGTTTGTACAGCAGGAAAAGTTTGGAGATAATTGTTTACCATACAGGTTGTTCCTACTTGACAGATTCTTAAAGAACCCATATAAAGAGCTCTGAGTATTAATAGAGTCAGATGGTATGAAACTGAATTTCTAACCTGTTTAGAAATGCTTTAGAGGAAATTACAAATGTATATAAAACAAAACCGAGTTTACAAGAAAAGGGCAGAGAGGTGAATTTGCTCTTCCAGTAAGCAATGTGTCACATGAAACTGAGCTGAATCTGCCATCATTTTACCTGGAAAATATCAAAGTGGGGAGAGGAGGAAATTTTTTTTGATTGCCAGTTTTTGGCAAAGCAAACCAAAAGGAAAAAAAGCCCATATATTGCATTAACCTATTGTACACATGGATAAATAGTTTAAGTAACACATACAATGATTGCTTTGAAGAGATTCATTAATGTCTTTGGAAATATGGGAAAGTAATTTATAACACCACATAATAAAAGTAATAGAAGGTCCAATCTTTCCACCACTGACTTACGCTGGTCAGAGTGGAGTTTTCAGGACTTCCTTAAGATTTAGAACATTTTTCAGCAGTCTAGTTCAAATCCTATCAAACCTCAGCCTGGCTGGCTCCTCTTTGCCTTCTTCTTCCCTCCCTCCTCTTCTTATAATTTAAAACAACTTTTTTTTTTTTTTTTTAAATGTATTGGGCATTTGTATACACCTGCCTTTTCTCCCTTCTGACTGCTCTGAGCCATCAGCAGCCTACAAGTCAGGAGTTGCAGACCACTCACACACCGAGTCAGAGCAGTCCATCCTCAGCAGCATTCCTGAAACCATCAGTTTTGTGAACTTCTGATTTTCTGCATAACATTGCCACAAAGCTCAGCATCTCCTACACAACCAGAGGACAATTCTTGAAATGCAATGAGAGTTAAGTTTCCAGGGCCCTTTATGAGCTGAGAGAAAAATTTTCTTTCTGTCCACACAGGAAATTATAAGGATGTGTTAGAGGACCAGTCCTTTTTCACAACAGTAACATCTGAAGATGGCACATTTGACAGTGTGAGCCTGCACCAAAGAAAGAGTCTTTCTCTTTCTCACCCCTGCCAACAGTGCAGTTTAAAGTGGCTGCTGGAAATACCAAACTACTGCATGTGGCGTTTGAGATGTCCATCAGTATCCTGTAAACCTGTTGCATTTTGACAAGATGTTGCTCATCAGACCAAAATTCTGATGCAATTTATTTTAAAAGGGAAAAAAATTCAACCAACCAAATCAATGCTAGGTTATTCTTATTCATTACAGGACACATCCACTACTACCTTCTCTGGTTTCCATCTAGAACAGACACAGCATGCTTAGATCCAAAAGCACCATGTCATGCATTAGGTAGTTAAATGCAGCAAATACAAAGGCAATGATCTGGAATTCTCACTTATCCTCTGCTTGTCTTCCAGGACACATTTGTCTTGGACAATTTCTTCATGAAACAGTTAAAACCTTTTAATTTCTGTCAGCTAATGGCACACGTGAACTGAAGCTGCAAACTTGCAGCTGTACAAACATGGTAGGACTCTGCCCACAACATGCACCAAAACTCAGGAGTCTTCCAGGCTGCCACCTTTAAAGACACCTCTCCCTTTATCACCCATATGCTAAACTCTGCAAGGTAGCCCAAATGAACTACAGCCTAAAAAAGTTCTAGTGGTTCCTTTTGATAACCTGAACCAAGACAGAGACTGACTCACCTAAGGATGCCACATCATCTCTCACTGTCCACTCCAGCCCTGACTTTGCCTCCTTCTTCTGTCTCTAGACACCAACACAGAACAAGGTTTCAGCCCTTCTTGGTGAAGAATCCCAGTGTCTCTTGCTAACCAGTTGAGATAATCTGGACACATGCCCCATCCAGTTGCAGGACAGAAATCACCATATCTCCCATAATGTTCTGAACCAGCTTTCTGTTTCATTAAGTTTTTTGCTTTCTTACCATACAGTTCGGTTCCTATTGAAATGCAGTGCTGCCTGCTAAGTTCAGCTCTGCTGCAAATGCCTGTATTAGTGCCTGGCATTTCTTCACATTTCCAAGACAGCTCATCAAGTTAATGAAGGCTGCCACATCTCTTCCTTCCAGTTTGACATTACCCACAAACAGTAAAACTTTCCCTGTTCATTTCTCTTGCTGCTCCTGAAAGGCTGAAACATGGTAAAAAAGCTCCACCACAGTACAGTTTGACTTCAGGTGGGAAGTTTCTTTCTTGTCCTCTTTAGCACCTTGCTGCCACTTCCCAACCTTAAGCTGGAAATGTTAAATTATAAGAAATACAATATTAATCAACCAATGGAGTTGCCAGCTCTAATTTTGGATAGAAAAAAGGACAAAGAAATAATCAAAGACTCACCAAAAAAAGCAGATGGCTAGAGAGCGCTTCTGGCAGTCATGCTACTCACACATGGGACCACTTGAGTTTAACAAATTGGACAACAGAGAGAGTACTGAAATGGAAATTGGGTCTCTACTCCATTCAAATTCTTCAAAATGTTTGTTTTGGATTTGTACCTCTGCTGCAATTTACAGCTCTAGATTAGATATAGCAGAAGTAATATTCTTGACTCGAAGGAAAACAGAATGACTGAACCATTTGCCAAATCACACAGATTGTCTCCCTGTATACAATGTATAAGTGGTTTCCTAAATAAAACCTACTACTAAACATGTCTTTAGCTAACACAGCAATAAAGTTCTCCCAGTAGTTCAAGCACAAGACACTTCCCTGACCCAAAGTGCAAAACTTCAAGCAATGCCCATATCTGCATGCAAACACATGCATGAGGAAGAAACTCACCACAGTTTGGGATTTCATTATCATCTTCATGTAGCACAGAGGCCTTGACTGCAAGTGAGACTACATCCCAAAGCTACGTCCCAAAAGCATGCCCCTCACTACTCATGAATTAAAAGCCAGTTGTTTCTAACTTCAGCCAGCTTTGTGAGCATAAGTCCTAGTGCAACACTCCCTATTCATCCGAGTAGGACAAATCACACAACAACATTAGCAGCATCAATAGAAAGGCATACAGGTAGTGGATGACACTAAAAAAGGAAGGAAAAAAGACTCATTCCATCAGTCTTGCTGTAAGAAATCAGTTGCCTAAACGTTTAACAGAAAAAAACATGAAGCCCTTTGTCAGTGAGATGCCAGTTGTAGCTTAAAGTCAATGTATGGCCAAATATGACATCACCTACCACAACCAAAAATTAAGAGGAAAGTTTTTCTGGTCTCAGAGACCAGTCACTCACCAGGGAACCAGTGGTTTTATATGCACGCCTTCCTGAGGGCTCCAAAAATAACATTTTTCCATAGAGCAGAAATTCCTGCAGCGTTCACGCTTTTCGTTTCAGCAATGTTGCAATCCGAAGTGCCAGCTCTCTGTAATGAGGTAATCCGACAATGTAATTTGTAGTATTTTACTCTGTCAAAATTGATCTTTCTATTTCTATAGCAACTAGATCAAAACAAAAGATGGAAGCAGACGGTAGTAAGTCTCTCCCTGCCACCACCCAGATTTTTATATAAATATAGATGTGCGTATATAAAGCATTACACATATGTAAAGTTAATGTTCATGATTCATCACTAAACAACGCCAGAAAAACAGCCCTGGAGAAAGAGCGGCAGAGTAGGGCAACATTTAAAATAGAAATGCTAGCAAATGTTCAAAGTGACATCAATAAAATAGATTAAAAAGTCATTTTCAGTTGTCAAATTGGGAAGAGAGTGTGTCTTTCCCATTAAATCCAGTCAGGAAAAGGTTGGGATAGATGGAAGTGAATACTGGCTTTGGTGACATGAGGTGAAGGATACAGTGTCTTCCCCTCAGAGAAAAATCACACTTCTGCCATTATTGTTGACATTTTAATATTTCAGAAAGCTCAACTGCCATTTAAGCTCTCTAAGCTTAGTTTTGGAAGTGCTGGATGTAACAGTGCAGCAACTGTCTGTCAATTTATTTTAGTGCCCTTCAGACTCTGTGATTACCAAACACCCAGAAAACCTCTGGGTGTGGAACCAGATGTCATTTCCAACCAATTAATATGATGAACAGCAACATCACCCAGTCCTCTCCTTTTGAAACAAGGATTGCTCCATTACAGTGGTGGGATAAAAAGCTTGATCTTCCTACAGACCACTTCTCCTCAACATCGGAGCAGCTCCTGAACATTGCTTAGGAGATTTCAGTTAGATCCTGAACACAGATTGTCAAGCACACACTGTGTGCACCTGCAAACTTCCTGTGTAAGGATGCAAATCCCAGAGTAGCCATAAGGTTCTTAATTTGAGCTTCAAAGGGAGCGTAAACCTTTCCTATCATGTGACATGAACCTACATCCAGAATTAAGAATGCTGTCCAAGGTCAATTTTCTTACTACATAGTGTCACTTACAGCCTCTGGTACAAAAATACGTGTTTAACAGTTTTAGACAGATCTTAAAACGTTTGGGAGGGAATGTCTGCGATCGGCATGTCAGCTGGGATGGACTCACTTTTGTTGTGTGGTATTGCTGCAGGTGGTTTTCCTGCTGGCTGCCATCTCTGCAGGTCACCAGATACCTGCTTCCCAAGCTGGCTTTCTCAGTCATGGTAAAGGAGAGTGGCTGGAAGGCAGTTTATCTTCTAGGCCAACTGCTGCTGCTCATTAAGAAAAAGAAAGAATATGAAGTCAGAGCAATACTGGTCATTTAAAAGAAACAAACACTCAAAAGCAGGTTTGATTCCAAGCCCTCCTGCTGGAAAACAGAATTTCCCCATCAGTTTAAGAAGTGAGGTACGATAGACAAAGCAATTTTGGTAAATACGGAAATAAATCGTGTGCATGCACAATTCAAAGCAGAGAAATGTTTCCACAGATTACTCACACTCCTAAAATTAAACACACTCGAGTCTTTCACCTGAGTAAAGACCCCGACCTTGTGAAGAACTCTTCCACTTGATGGCAATTCCTTTGAGTAATGACAGTGAAGAATTCAATACCAGCAGGGGATGAACTATATATTCCTTCTGAATTCACAGACGCTTCTGTAGTAAATTCTGTCCATGGCCTTGTAACATTGGCATTTCAACCTCACCTTACAACTTGGTAGAGTTAGGTAATGGTTGGACTTGATTATCTTAAAGGTCTTTTCCAACCAAAATGATTGTACAGTTCTATGAACTGCCATGGACTTTGGCATGTCTTCAGATGAATATACTTATAAAAATGTACACAGTGAGCTGCTACCTCGTTTCTAACTTCAAAATGCATCGGTCCGCTGCTGCAGCAGGAGACTTAAAATGCTTATTTAGACAAGAGTGTTTAAAACAGTATAAAAATAAATTAAACTGTGAAATTCTGCCTAATTATCACCAGTTTCTGACTGTCAGAGAAGATGTGCCTTTTCCATGTAAGCCCCCTCATTACCCCTTCCTTCCAATAAAGGCAATCAGCACTGAACTTAAAAGCTCCCGTCTGCATCCACTTTACAGGCCCTTTGAAATGGAGTCTTGTACAAGGCACATCAGAAAAAGTGGAGGAAATTGGAGATAAAAAAGATTTTAAAATAAAAACAGTATTTATGTCTCCCAAATGGGAAGTTTGGAGCAGTGAGGGCAGGAAACGGACCGGTATTTAAGCTGATTACCCCACCAAGTCCTCTGCCTTTTCAGCAGTGCCACGGTCCCTCAGTAAAACCATTTAAATTAATTGGCGTGAGGGGCAGGGGGGGAGGGAAGATGTCAAATTTTATCTGGAGTGCTAGTGATGGCCGTGCAAGAGAGGGGCTTTCAGACCCGTTAATTGGGCCTGTTTGCTCCAACGCCACAACCACTTCGAGATGAAATGTTGTAATAAGGCTGCGGTGCAGGTGGCCGCCAGCGTCAGGCGGCCCTGACAGCGCGGCCAGGCCTGTCGCTGCCGCTCAGGGCGCGCTCGGCCGAGCAGGCGGCTTTGGGCCCGCCGGTCATTAACCCAAATGTTCGCCCCCGGTAGCTTAGCAACCAATTAACTAGCCGAGATCCTTAACAGTTGTACCAGAAATTCACACAAATCAAAGTCTTTGGGGGCACGCTGGCCTTATAGACATGGATCTTATGATGTTTTTTACCTAATTAACAACTGAGCTTTTTTTTCTTTATGCTGCAGGCCGGCCGGGGGTTAAAGGAGAGCTCAGCTCACCCACAGCCGTTTCCTCGGGCAACACATCCACGGGTGTTTGCGTGAACATAAACTACATCTTCTCATTCACACTTGCACATAAGTGACTAGACAAATAATATTATCATAGTGGGAAGAGCCAGAATCAGAAAGGAAATACTGCAATGTTTAGATTTAATCTGGTGAGCATTAGATCATGATTCACTTTGACAGAAAAGCTCAAGAGCACATTCAGTTGGGGCGAAACGCATTGCAATGTTTTAAACAAGGAGAAAATGTCTAATGTTTCATGGGCTGCATTATTTGCTGTTGGAATCCTAATAATTGCCTACACTTCTACGCTTACATTTGACCTCAAGAATTGGCTTTAGGTTTCAGAAAGCTTCAGCAGCAAATTGGAAGATCTTATTTGCTTCTGACCGTCCAACAAAGAGGAGGTTTTTAGTAGAACAGAAAAAAAATATGACAACAAAAGCAGGTTTCAAACACCACAACTCATTTATCTTGACTGTGTTTCACAACTTTTTTTTTTTCTTTTTTTTTTTTTTTTNTGTTTCACAACATTTTTTTTTTTTTATTTTTTTTTTTGATAAAATGTTTATTAGAAGAGTTAAGTATTAAAATGCCATAACCAGGACTGGTAGTACTGGTTTTCAATACCCATGGTTAAATATCCACAGCAAATATGAAGCAATGCCTCTCAAAGTCTTGCCCAGGTCAAAGCTCAGGAATTTTTGCTTTATCAAATAAAACACTGAATTAATAAGGCTCCATATGAAACAGTTGTTGACTCCACATACATTTTAGAAGTGGCCCAATCTTCTGTTGCCTCTTCACCCACATTGGTAAGATACTACTTTTTTCCTCCTGCTTTCTGGTGGCTACAGGTGAAAAAGCAATCCCTGCAGGCTCCTCCCTGCCCATTCTCTGTCATATCATCTGGCAAAGAAGTGGATGATATCTGATGGCAGCACAGTCCTGCCCTGACTTAATACAAACCTCAAATGGCAGGCTTCAGATACAGTTTCATGGAACACAACCAAGCCCAGTTGCATTTTACAGCTATGCCTCTCCACCAACCACCTCGGCTCACTCTCAGCAAGACAGGATATACTCCATTTCACCGCCGTGTAATTCACAGGAGGAATTCAGAAACATCTTTAGAGTTGAGATGTGGCCCACAATGTGTGAAACCAGGTCCACCAGCTGGGCTGACCTTTTACTAACGTGTCTGCGCCTTACATACTCTGACACATATGAATAAAACTCCCATGTCTGGGTTTCCAGCGTAACTCGGGTTTTAGCTTACAACTTGTCTTCATCTAAACACATTTCCTTTGAGCAGCAAGTGGCAAGAACCTATCTAGAAAGAAACCAGATTACACAAAACAAGCTGCTAACTCTTTCTCACATGTGCAAATACGATGCCAATTCCCAGAAGCTGCTGTGATTGCATGAATATGGTTCTCTTACGAACACAACAGTGTTGCAGGGCTCTGTAAGGATCTGCAATTTCAAGGCAGATAAAGTTAAGTAAACTAAAATTTTGCAACTTTATTATTGTGTATTATTTCAAGCCAAGCAGCTCTTGCATTGAAAGCAAACATCATTGAATTTATTTTTTAAAAAGCAAAATAAAGTTTACAGTTCTGCTTAGCCTAAAGTTTGTTTATAAACACAGGAGCAGACTGGCCTCATTACAATAGGAATGACAGGAAAAAAATATATATATCTTCAGGCTGAAAACGAGCCAACAGTGTGCTCTCAGCAAGTTAGGCAAAGTGCATATGGTCTTCGTCTGAATCATGGAGTCATTTAGGCTGGAAAGGACCATTAAGATCAATGAGTCCAACCACAGTCCACCACTAAACCATGTACCTCAGCATCATGTCTACATATCTTTTAAATTCTTACAGAGATGATGACTCCTCCACTGCCCTAAGCAGCTTGTTTCAGAGCTTGACAATCCTTTTGGACAGGAAATTGTTCCTCGTATCAAACTTAAAACTCCCCTGGCACAACTTGAGGCCATTTCCTCTCAGCCTAAAGCATGGTCCTGGCCTGTTTGATCTGATGAAGAAGTTGTGATCCAGTAACAGTCTATCCTATGGCAGCGTGCAATGAAGTAGCGTACATGGAGTTCCCTTACTTGAAGGGAAATTATAGTAACAACAGAGCCAAATTCCTCATCTGAGATAGGTGATAGAACTGGGTCATATCTTGGCAGGTTTTGGTCAGAGAACACTAAAAACTCTTCCAGAAGAAAGGTGCTGCAGCCCTAGACCAGGTCACCATCTCCATCTCAGAGATGTTTCATGCTAAGTATGTGCCGTTTGACACATAGGCATTTTTTGTGAAAAAGACAAATTCTTGACAAGGCATTAGAAGAACCAGAGATGTTTGGCACTTAATGCACCAGTATGGTTCAAATGGCTCAAAAGCACCTGTCCATCTATTTTAAATACCCAAATGCCTTTAAAAGCTTTATCATAAACTGCCTGCATCCCCAGAACACCAGACCATTTGAAACTTTCATTGCACTGTATTCCAGTGGACTATGCCCCACGAATACAGACTTAGGAGTAAGAGTGCAGGATCTGGCCGTACAACTTGCATCACAAGAGCAAACTCCACATATTTGTAAAGATTATCAGTCAACTCCAGTTCTTTCCACTGTAGAAACAGTTACTCAGTTAAGATAAACAAAGAAATTCCCATGCACTGAAAAGGAAAACCTATTAACTGATTAAACATGTGAATCAGTTGATAAACTGGTTATCAAAGTTCTGAAAACATTTTTAACAATGACCCTTCCTGTCATTTTTAACAATGACCCATAAAAGCTAGAATAATTCAGCACTTTACAGGAAACCAGCTGGAGAGAAAACAGAACGTATTTCAGATCTAAGGAGCTGCATCTACATCATATCAGCTGACAAATTTAGACACTAATTATCAGTATAGTCGTGATAAACAGTTTAAATACCAATTAAAAGCTTTGGACAGAGTTTTTCAAGGGCTTCTCTTTTCAGCACACAGAAAACATTACCAGTTTTATCCCATCTGAGGAATACTTGGAATTTATTCCTTGGTTTTATTTTATGTTATGTTTTTGTTTTATTATTAGTAATTGAGGGTTTCCAAATAAGTATAAACATACTTATTAAAAAAATCCCAACAAACTCCTGAATTTTCAGGAGAAGTTCAAAATCTGAAAGCAGAATAGGAATGCAAATATCTATGTTTTTCTCACAACTGGTCATGCAAATCCCATCTCAGAAAAAACTCCAGCCCAGAAATCTTTGCAGGCATGCAAAAGGAGAATGTGGAATAGCTAATCACCAGGCTTCGCTTCATGGAGTACCTGATTGTACTGCTTAGTACAGTTCAAAAAAAGGTAAGTTTTAAAAACTGTCAGACCTGGCCTTCGTGATAATGGAAGATAACGGAAATTCCTTTAAGACAACTCCAGATCGACAGCAGAGCTCAGAGCAATTTTTTGGTCAAGAGAAAATATCAGTGCCAGTGTCTTGGTTAAGCAACAACAGCTGTTCACATGCATGGACAGACCTGCTGTATTTGAAGACAATTCCAGCCTTTTTCCCCAAATTCAGAGAAATATTCAGATCTAAAGTACTTTGCTGACCATTCTACACAAATACTTAGTATCTATTCCCCTTCCTCTATATTAGTCATGTAAAACAGCTTAGAAGCAAACCACATCCAAATCCTGAATCCTGCTTCTGCGTGGCCTTGTGGTAAATAAATTCTCTTTAGATTTCGTTTACATTTCCTTATCAGAAAAGTCAATCTAAATGAAAAGCATCATTGCAAGTCAGAGAAATCTCAGAATGCAAGGTATTTCCACCAGGGTCTTGTACACTGTTCTATAGCTATCCAAGGTTTTGACATAAAACTCCTCCATCAACTAAGGACTTTTTAAGAAGTCATAGGAAAAGATTCAAGCTTTTTTATCAATTCCTTCAGAGCATTGGAAGTGAGCTAAAATGGTCAGTATTTAAACATTTGGCTTTAGAATGACCTTAAAACAATTCCGCCTTTGTAAAAAAACCCACCCCTCTCATCCTTCTCCTAAACTGAAATAGTAAGGCATACAGAACTAAAAGCCAGAATTAAAAGCTAGTATTCTATTTTTGTTCCAGAAACACAACATTTAAAAGCAAGTAGACAAGATATTTGTTAACAGAGGAACATAAATAAAAAGAAAATGACCAGAGGTTTTTATTTTGAAGGGTCTGCTACCATTTCTGGGAACATCATATCTCAAAAGAGTGGCTTGCTCTGGGTACAGAAAGATTGAATTTATTTGGCTGCAACCCTGTTCTTAGTAAGTACTAATGCCTGTGCTTTTGGAAGAAGAAGAAAACAAGAAGTTCAGAGAGTTATTTTTAAAAGATTTAAATGTATTCCAGGGCTATGATGCATTTGGAATATAGCTGAGAGGCATGCAGACCCTGGATCTGGAAGGAGATGATGCACTCAGCACCTCTCTGTAAAGAGCTCTTCAGTTCACCAAAGCTAAGAAGAGATGAATCCACAAAGGACTTGATACTTTTAGTTCTCTAATTTGCAAAAGATGTAGAAACTGCCCAGTTCATACACTTAAGGTCATGTTGCACTTTTTTGGACTCCAGAAACAAAGCACAGTAGAACAGTATGTTCTCCCCACCATCTTCCTCCCACTGCCCTCTCCACAGCATGAAGCTCCCAGCGGGAGCTGCTGCCTTAGAGAGAATTTTAACTGAGCATCAGCAGCAATTCAGAAAAAGTTTCTATACAATTCCTGGTTCAAACAGTTCCTCCTTCTCTGCCTGTGAGCTGGACTCCAGACGTAGTCTGTGTCAAGCAGAAATGCATTTCCCCCATTGATGTGACAGTAATCCAAACTATTCCTTGAAACTAGATTAAGTACACAAATTTACAGCCAGTGTTGAAACCTTCTACTTCTGCTTCTCATGCTTTTGAGCAGCCACCAAGATCACCACAGTCACTCTGTAAAACCTAATCCTGTATTTTACAGACACTGCTTGATTTCAGATTTTTCAGTGACCAGATGCTTATCTTAGAGGTCTGAAGAATTAAAAGAAAAAAATATGTAGATGGGGAGGATATAGGAACTTACAAGATGTCTTTTACCAGCCAGTCCAGAACCAAGTTGCCCACAGTGATCTCCAAACATTTCCAGTGCCTGTTTATAAAAACATGGTGACCTGTAGATTTACAGTCAGAGTTTTTTCATACAGTTGTATCACTATTTAAATGGTTTTCCTATTCTGTGTAGATATTTCTGTAGTTATACATAACTTACTCTTCATTCTTCTTCTAGGAATGAAATCTAAGCAGAGTTGCAAAAGGATAAAAAAGCGATGTCGAGATTCATGATGCAGCTCAAGAGAAGAATAGTGCTGCAGGTAATTGATAACATACACTTAATATTTATACTTTGATATGGATATAGCTGTGGCTATAGAACAGGGATGAGTAGTCCTAATACTGCAGCAAGGCAATATACCTTAGAGTTTGAAGGCTTGTGTGCATACAGTGAGCTGTAACATCTGATGTCAACTGACCCTTGCATCAGTTGTCCTGTTTGATGACTGAAAAAGTCACTGGAGTGGAGAAATGTCTCAGCACTACCTATTAATTCAGTGAACCCCACCAGAACCTGCTGACCAGTGGTGATAGGACCCCATAGTGGGGATGCATGGCATGGAGCTGCAGATCTGCCCATTAGGCATCACTGTACACTAATCATACTTGTTAGAGAATGAGAGGTAAAAACAAAGAGAACAAAAAAAGAGATGGGAAAAAAGAGAAATTCAAATGAAAAGCTAAGAACTATAATTTAACAAGAAGCTTCCAAAGAAATTCAGTGCTCAAAAATCCCTTTTGCAGTATGTGATCCCTTCTTATAATGACAGCATCATTTTCAAGAACAGGTTCCAAGCTTTGCAGATGAAGAAAAAGTATTAAACAAATAATACACAGGTCCAGTCCCTGTTGTAGCTCAGGTCAAATCAGACAGTGAGTCTGGAGTGTCATACTTTCCTGTAGCTCCTCATTCCTCCTGGGAATTCTTGACAGCTCCTATGGACAAGGGAAGGGTGTTTTATTGCTCACACACAGCCTGACTCATTGTTTTCAGTTTGATCCTGCATCAGGCATCTCTTTGCTGACAAGGCCACAGACTGTTTGTTCTCAAAATGGCAACTGAAATGTGTGTTCCTGTGGAGCACTCAGACACGTGGTTGCGTCACCATGTCCTAACAAGGGAGCTGAGCAGATGCTTAAGCTGGTGGCTATCCAGAGGACAGAGTAAGATATGGGCATATAGAATCACAGAATTGTTTGATCAGAAGAGACCTTTAAGATCAGCAAGTCCAACTGTTAACCCAGCACTGTCAAGTCCACCACTAAACCATGTCCTTCAGCACCACATCTATATGGCCTTTAAATCCCACTTTAAGTCCCACTGGGTTCATCCACCTGGTGCCTTTCCTAAGTGGGTGGTGCCTTTCCTAAGTGGGAAGGTCTTTGGCCAGGGACCATTCCTTTGTTGCCAGATGGACTGCATCTTTCACAGCACAGTTCCAAATGGGAGCATGATGGAAGCAGGTTGGACAATCAGACTGGAAGAAGATGAGAAGTTAAAATGAAGGGTTTCATGATGCAAACTGTTTCTGCAAATCCCCAGTTAGAACTAGCAAATTGCCAAAGTACTTATAAAAGGTGACTGAGCAATCTTTAGACCAATGCAGTACTGGCATTTCCTTCTCACAGAGATGCTCTAGTTCCCTCAGCACCTTCACAGGACTCCCTCCAGTAGTTCCTAGTTTCTCTTGAGCTGGGAAGCTCAGAACTGGACACAATACCCCAGATGTGGCCTCACTAGGGCAGAGGATCTGACAACTGGCTGCTGATGTCCATGAATCTGCAGCTCCAAGGCAAACACGTGTCCCAGTGAGTTTACACAAAATGGGATAAAGACCTGTAGGTGACCACAAGCCTGTGGGCCACGCTGTGGAGCAGACAGATCTGGCTCAGTCCCACAGTCCAGGATCACTGCTAGGTGACCAAAAGATTTTTCTGATTAATTGTTCATTTTGGATTAGAAAAATAGAGTAAGTACAGAGAAAAGTAATACTTTTAATTTATGGCACAGTAAAACTTGAAGGGAAAAAAAAACAGTCTTCATTATGTTTGGGTTGAGTCCTTCTGAAGCATTTCATGTTGGTTTTGAAATGATATAAAAAATTCAAACCAAATTGCCACCACAAATCACAGATCCATTTAGAAATTTCACAATTATATTCTCAACTCTTTGCACTCTTGACACGATTTTTCAAATTGAATAATTCAGTGAAATTACCACAGACTGACACAACAAAGCAACTGTGTAAAATCTGCAGATTCCCTGAGAGAGCTTGGGGAGGGGTGGGTGAAAAAGAGTTAACAATGACCCCATTCTGTCTCAGAGTGCCTTTATTTAAAAATAAACCATGTGTTAACAAAAAGAAAGAAAAAAAAAATCACTGTCTGTAACATTAGAGTTTTCAAAGATTGTGCAGCCAGGAATTACAGATAAGCCCTCTTAAGACCATAAAGAAAACTCTTTTGATACTGTTGAGCATATTGAACTGGCTTCTCCTAGTATTTGCAGTAATAAAGCTGTCAAGCAACACAGAAAAGGAGAGCTAAGCCTTTCAAGACTCAGACACATGAACTTCTATTAACCTACGTTAAGATGTAATTGTTGCTGTGAGCACACTGCTTTCAGTGTCAAGTGCTTGTAAAGGACACAAGGAACAGCATTCACAGAATCGCAGCATGGTGGAGGCCGAAAAGGACCTCTGGTGATCATCTAGTCTAACCCCTCTGCTAAAGCAGGGGCACCCACAGCAGCTTGCCTAGGATCACAACGGCCAGGTGAGTTTGGAATCTCTCCAGAGCAGGAGACTCCACAACCTCTCTGGATGACCTGTGCCAGTGCTCCAGCACCCTCATAGCAAAGAATTTTTTCCTCATGTTGAAATGGAACCTTCTGGGTTCCAGTGTGTGCCCATTACCCCTTGTCCTATTGCTGGGCACCACTGACAGGAGTCTGGCCCCACTTCTTGCCCACCACTCTTTAGCTCTTGCTGAGCATTTACCAGATCCCTACTCAGGCTGCTCTTCTCCAGGCTCAACAGCCCAGGTTTCTCAGCCTTTCCTCCTCACAGAGATGCTCCAGGCCTCCAGATGCTCAGCATCTTTGTAGCTTCCTCTGGACTCGCTCTTTTGAACTGTGGAGCCCAGAACTGGACCCAGTACTCCAGATGTGACTTCGCTAGGGCAGAGTAGAAGAGAATCTCTCTCATCTTGCTAACTACTCTTTTTAATGCACCCCCAGGAGACCATTGGTCTTCTTAGCCACAAAGGCACATTGCCAGCTCATGGTGAACTTGTTGTCCACCAAGACTCCTAAGTCCTTCTCTCTAGAAAGATATGAGGGACAGGACAGGGTAACCACGGTACTGACCTACAGGTTTCTGGAACAGCTTGGCAAGCACTACTCTGATATGTATTAGTTATTCTGGGAAACATCCCATCTGGTTGGTTCAGAATGGAAAGATGTTATTTCACTTTAATAGCTTCCATGTTTTACAGCACATCAAGTAGCTGCTTGTTAGCTGAAGTCTAAGAGCTGAAGGAACAATGTTGATAGGCTCATCCACAACCGCTTCAAGTCGCTGAACTTCTGCAGTCTCAGAAAGGCAGCAGTGGGGATGGTGATTTGCTTCAAAGCTTTGAGATGCCCTGGCCACATGAAAGAGGAGGAGATTCAGGATACAACTTCAACATTTTCATCTCACATTCACTCAAGCTGGCTGTGTGAGACATCTGGGAACACACCTGTACTCCTGGACACAGACCCAAGCTGTGAAGCACCACAGCATGGAGAGCTTTTTGAACCTGGCTGCAAAGCCCACACAAAGCCTGTTCCACACCACCTGGAATCAGCAGCTCAAAAGTCTCTGCACCGCTCTCTCAGGAGCTGCAAAGATACACTTTTAAAGGTGCAACAGAAGTTGCAAGGAGATACACAAAGCTCTCTGAAAGTAAGTCAGAAGGGCGAACAGCAGGAAGAAGAGCTGTGTAATCTGAAGGGAAACATTTGCACAACAAGCAGTGGATATAAACCAGCCACTAATAAATTTCGGCTAGAAATTAGAAAAAGGTGCGGAAAGATTCTGGCACAGCCTTCCAGCAGGATGGGGGAAACAAACCACACAAAAATGTTACTGGGGTTTAAAATGGTTGTTTAGAAACTCATAATGAAGATGAGAGAACATAGTGACCTGTGACTGCAGAGACTGGAGTTTCTCAGCTCTTACCCTGGACTAGTGCTTCATGTTCCCCCAAGCACTCTATTCGTTTTCAGACAGGGTGAGGTTCTGGCATTTGTTTAATGCTCATAAGCTGCAAAGGTATCCCTAAAGAGATGATGCAGGACTATTCTCAGAGAGCAAGATACAGCTGCATAGGGAGTCTGATGTGTTTCCATAGGGTTCTGTTGTGGATGTTGCTGATGCAGGTGAATAGGTTACCATGGCTGTTAGACTACTCATCAACTCCTCTTGGACTTGATCTCAAAGGTCTCTGCCAATCAAAATCATTCTATCATTCTCTGCCCATCTTCCACACCTCATTAGCCAGATTTACAAGCAAAGCTCTACATCTGATGGTGCTCTAACTGCAAGTCACAGGCTAAAAAGCACTCCAAGCTTAGCAGATTCTCCCAAACTGATCTGGGATGAAATTACAGATGCCCCTATAGCAGTGGATCCAAGGGGTGGTAGCTGTGGGAAAGAAGGGGTGATAATCCTCATCCAGTGCAGGGGCTGCAAGAACAGAATCACAGACTGGTTTGGGTTGGAAGGGACCTTAAGTATCAGCTAGTTCTAACCCCTCCTTGCCATGAGCGGAGACACCTCCTACTAAATCAGATTGCTCATGGTTCCATTCAACATGTCTTCGAATGCTTCCAGGCTTGGAATCTCCACAGCTTGTCTGAGTAACCTCTTCCATAGCCTCACCACCCTCACGGGGAAGAATTTCTTCTTAATGTCTAATCTAAATCCAGCTTCTTCCAGTTCAAAGCCATTAAACTGGAAGAATATGGACGGTGTACTGGGATACCAGAGTAGTGACTAACATCACTGCACTGCCCTACCAAAATATTTTCTGGAATTGCTTCTGTGACTCCTCCTGTGCTTCCTTGAAGTGATTTCTTTTGGACAGGTAGCTCTGGTTAAACTTCCAGTGACTGGAGATAAAGCCCAACACATCAGCATGTACCGCTGAGCAGATAATTACCAAGTTGCCTCTTCAGGTTTCCTAAAAGCACAGTAGAATTTTGAAGTGCACTTACTCCTTTGGGTTTCATTCCACATATTGTGTCTGCCTCCCTCACCTTTCACCATCCTGCTTTAACAAATACAGCCTGAGGGGGATTGCAGAGCCTGTCCCCTCACCTCAGGTTAAAGTGGTTGCTGATGACAGACAGAGCTAAACACGCAGGCTCGGAACCTGAGCTCTCAGACAAGAAGCACGTAGCTAAACTCTGCCAAATTACTTTCAGAAAAGCCCCGACTGAAAGGGATCTTCATTGTGAAACGCTGAAAGACACACATAGAGAGCCCTGAAACCACTGAATCACAGAAGTAAAAGGCAGGAAACAGCCTGAGGTTTCTGACTCTCACAGAACTGCTCATTTTCAGCTGATGCCCACATTGGTTTAAAGTGCTTCAGAGCAAAGGACCCATACATAACCCAACCCAACTGCCAGACTAATTTCCTTTGTAAGTAGGTGGGCCGCAGATTCCTTCACAGCTTAGTTCTGCTGAAATTTATGCAAGCAATGAAAATGTCTCTTTCCATGGAATTGCATCAAATCACCTTTTCACCCTGCTTTTTCTCCTAACACAGCTGCTGCTCAAAAATTCAGTCATCAGACTTGTAACTGCAGCTGTCTCATGAGCTTCCACTTCTTGTACTGCTCCAGTACCATCCCAGAAGACTTCTGCCGGGGATGAGGACAACAGCAAAAATAAACCCAAATGCATACATATTCCAACTTCATCTATTTCTGTAGCATCCCCAAGAGTGGAGGTGCTTAGAGGCTGTGACAGGACTGCTTGTGCACAACCTACTTAAATCTATCTGATGACACCAGAAGGTGACATGTAAAGCTTCAGGTTTAGTAGAGAGGAGATTTCTTGATCAGCAGAAGCTTCCACTTCTCCAAGTACAAGAACAGAGAAAAGGAAGGATTAAACACTGATAATGAATGCCAGTCTCCTTCACTTCTGTGGCATTGGAGTCCTTTCATGTGGTAGTTTGTTTTCCTCCAACACTATTTCAGAAACACATCTCTCCAAACATCTGGAAAACATCCACTTGCTCTGCCCACCATAGCAGGAACCAGAGAAAATCAGATCGTGTACTCCACTAGGGCCATGTTTGTAGATCACCTCTGCCCTCGTCTAAAGGTTGGCTTCAGAGCTTGTTTTGTGGTTACCTGAAAGCCTGCCATTGCCTCAAGAGAGCTTTTCACAACACAGCTCTTGACGTGTTGAAGGCTTTGGTGCCTCTGTCCCTGACAGTCATGCCTCCTTTGAACCCTTCCCAGTTGCCATAGATCATCCTGGGATGAAAGAACTCCTGATATACACTACCATATGTTTAAATCTGGAAACAAAGAACAACCAGCAGCTCACCTCTGAAGACTGAACACTACTCATGAAGAACAAGAACTTCAAAGCCTATTTACATGTTGGGCAGAAAGAGGAGCAGGGAAGGCCCAGGGTTATCCTAAAGGCACTGGCAAGCAAAAGGCTGCAGCATCTTCCTGCTGTTTCAGTCTCCACAGCACCATCAAACATTTTGTAAGAGAATCCACAATCCCTGCTCTGTCAAGTGCAGATCTAAGTGCCTTTTCTACTCTGATCTCAGCAGCCCTGCTGACTGAGAGCCACAGGAAGCTCATTGCCTATGCACACATGACATGGACTAGCTTTAGGGATGTCCACCCTGGTGATTTCATCTTCATTCCCAAGACATATTTCAGCTTGAGTGACCTACCTCAAATCTTTTTGAGGGAAAGGACAGGATGGTGTTTAACAGTGACTGCTGGAATTCACCATCAAACAGTTCTCTTTTGCGATGCAGTAACTAAACAACTGACAGTAACCAAGATGTAGGATATGATGGCATTCACTCACCATCTCACTGAACTGAATGTATATGAGCAGCAAAAGGAAACATCAACAAATTCCAGATGCAGTATGTAATTATGTTTGGATGGCAGAATGTTTCATATTGTTTTCTGTAGGGAAAAAAAAAAGTCATCATTAAAGCAGTGGAATTTCAGTAAACTATGTTTTGGGTTACAGCCCAGAATAGTTACACTTGGCAGTTCAGAGGCATTGGGTAAAATATTCCAAGGTTCATAAATCCTTGACTTTAATTTGTAGATATAGGTTACAGTTTTAGCATCACTGCAAGGGGGTAAGTCATGCTCCCACCTCTGCCGTTGCCAAAGGGCGCAGTACCAAGCTTTTCAGCTCTGTTGGGCAGTTTTTAGGAAAACCATACATCAGTATCTTCTGTGTTCCCATGCCACTCAGATACTCTATACTCATGGCAGAAGGCTCCCTTAGCTGGATCAGGCACTGAAGGACCTATTTTAAACTCACGCACTAAGATGGTGCAACCTGTAAAGGAAAATAATATCTGGAGGTGGACTGGACATAAACAAGTTGATTCCTCTCTGACACCAGGTGCCATGAACTACCTCAGTCCTGCAGGCTCAGTAGAAAGACAGTTTGGAACTGTGAGGAATTAAGTTGTAAAACAAACAAAAAAACTCCAGCAGCATTCAGTGCCCTATAAAGAATTTCATTTAATTTGCATTCTCTGGAACAAGTTAAGGGGCTCCAGCAGCATGAGCATACAAAAAACCACCTAATAATATCTGGGAAGAGCTACTGGACTGAGATCTTATTAGATATTAGACACCTCACAAGCCTGCTCCTTCCAGTGTTTGGGTTCTTCGGTGTCTAAAATTAAGGGTTTAAGAAACTGGTACACAAGATTTATTGGCAAGATGCTGGTTTCTACAACAAAGACTTTACAATTAAGTTCTGTCACACGGGCAACACATCATGCCACAACAGGGTAATAAAGCTGTCGGATGAAGCACGAGCCTGTCTCAAGAGCCTGTGCTCTACGGAGAGCACCCAATTTGTCCTATTCTGTTAAAATCCTTTCCTGCAACAAAGCCTTGACACAGCTAAAGGAAAATTAATATTGCGGTTATAATTTGCAAACAGTCAAAGACTAAATACCATCAGCCACAATCTGAAAATGTAAGCACATGCTTAACATCTGAAGAAATTCCACTGAAGTCAGTGGGACATCCAAAGTGTTTAAAAGTATAACCAAATTACAGAGTCAGTACTGGCAGAGCCAGGAAGTTGCTTGTAACAGTTAGAAGTGTGAGTTTAGGAAAAAGTCATTCCTCTTTCTACCAGGTCTCAGCCACTGCTCAGTTGATTTCAGTTCACTTTTGTACTAGCTGAATAATTATTCCGTTCACATTCCCTCACAGAAGTCTTTCCTGGAATCTATTCTTTGGAAATTATGTCATTTCCTAGCATAAGACCTTATTCTGAAGTCCTGTGCTCTGCACATAAACCCTGTTTCCCTCAAAGGTACCTCAGAATTTGGTACCTACAATTCGCATTCTCACACGGTGACAAGAAGAGCAACCCTTCATTCCAAGACACTGTCTTTGGGTTTCAATCAGTCATCACAAGGCTATGAGAAAGGCTTTCTTTAAAGAGAAAAAGAAACAACAAACAAACAGAGGTATGCTTAACTTGTGTGTTCTACCACACCTTCACAGTAGACAAGGCAGTATTGGGTTCTTCAAGACATTCAAATTGACACCAGAGTTAACTCTGCTCCCTCAAAAAGTTCCAAAGCTCTGGAGAAAGGGAGTCCCTTATAATCTAGCCAGACCTCCTTTGTTCTTTGAATTCCTGTTAACCACACCAGCTCTACAAGCGCAGTCTGAGGTTGAGCCAGACTCCTCCAAGCCACTGGTCCTACCATTGTCCCATTGCAGCACCAGGCATTTGGGTGGTTCACCCTGAGACATTGTTCCCTTGCTGCTTGTTTTTACCGACAGCCTCCTATTAAACTAAAGCAACATGTCCACACAGTAAATATCTAATAACTGGGTCATCGTCTTAACATTCAGAAATTAGAGAGCAGCTCTGCTTCCACTGCTGAGCCAAACCCCAAAATGAAATGCTGGCCCAGATTTAAAAATTCTCCCAGAGAGAGACAAAATATTGTGGCCTTGTGTATTATGGTCCCACAGTGCCTCCATCTCCGAGGCAGACTTGCACCAAGCTGTGTCAGGCAGGCTTGCACCAAGCTGTGTCAGGCAGTAAATCCTGAGAGACCACTGCACTGTTCTAGGGAAATCCACTCTCTTGAAAACAGTGCTAGATAAAAACTCGGTTGTGTTGCACCTCAGCTCCTCACACCAAATGTATCTTCTCCAATAAACGTCCCAAAAGAAGAGGAAAAAGAAGTAAAGCCATTTCTAATAAATCCAGATTTATATATACTCTATACTAGACTGCAGATGTCAGAGGAATGTAAAATGCTTTTCTAATGGAAGAATTTAAGGAAAAAGCCAAAACTTTAACATGTGAAGAATGCAAATACCCTGCAAAAGTCTGCAGATGCATGACCTGTGAGGAAGTGTACAAACCAAAAGATGGGGTATGCAGAATCCCAAGTGTCGTCTGTACTTTCATGTTACTGACACCCTCAGTGACTATAATGTCTCACTGTTTGGGTTGTCCTAGACCCAGATCCTCAAACACACTCAACTTGGTGAGGCTGGGGACTCATTATTATGATACATAGCACCTCTGGCCATAAGCCAGGCATTGAAAATGTGCTTTACAAAAGCATAGAATGATAGAATTGTTTTGGTTGGAAAAGCCCTTAAAGATCATCAAGCCTAACCATTCTCTAACTCTACCAAGTCTGGTGCTGTACCATACTGCTCAAAAATACATCTCTGCCTCTTTTAAACAGCTCCAGATATGGGGATTCAATCGTCTCCCTGGGGAGCCAGTTCCAGTGTTTGAGAACCATCTCAGTGAAGAGGTTTTTTCTAATATCCAATCTAAACCTTCCCTGATACAACTTCAGGCCATTTCCTCTTGTCCTATCACTTTAAAATGACAGTTCTACAAAACCTGCATCTGGAATGGGAAAAGAGATGGATATAAACAGCCAGGAGAAAGTGAGGAAATGTGTCCAATTCAGAAAGACAGGCAATATTGGCAACCCAGGTTTATTAACATAAGCCAACTAAATCCACAACTCAGCAGAAGGCTGAGCCAGATACCTCCAAGCCATCGGTTCTAAGATTACCCTCTAGCAACCATCCCTGGTGTAGGTGACTCGCCTTCAGACATTGTGAAGACATTCAACCAATGTGAAGAGCCAAGCATAGGCATATGCAGCATGATGAGGAAGCTTGAAGTGCCTGCAGATCCAGGCAGAGGTTTGCACAAAACAAAGGTCAAAAGCAGGACACAAAGTATCCCATTGGAAGAGGTCTGTGCATCTCAGTTCACATCCGGTCTATAACAATTTCTTTTTTGTATCTTATTTACATCTTTATCTGAATAGAAACACAGTAAATGAGGTAAAGTTACAAGGGTAAACAAGAATTTCAGCGTCCAGCTTTGATTTAGACAATCTGTTTTCTGATAATGCTTATGTGAATTGTGCCCTTTGGTTATTTCTGGAACACCAGCAGGCAGAGTTTATAAACAGGTAACCTACAACAATGTTCCTCATCCCCCCAGCCCCCTTAATAAAGTGAAAGATCACCTAAATTTAAAACAATATATTTAAAACATGAAGAATCATTTCCTGGAGTGTTGCCTAGTTTGCTTTAAACTTTTAGGTTGCCTTTTTGTTTTGTTTTGTTTTTTAACAAAAATAAAAATAGAAGTCCAAACTGTGAATGTTTGTTTATTGCCTTTATGTTTCAATTGTATTTATTTCTGTGCTGGTACAAGTGGAAGCACATAACTTTTCCTTATTTTTACAACAGCCCTTTCAAAAAAAAAAAAAAAAAAAANAGTCAATTGTGCTCCTACTTGTGTGTTTTTCAAATGTGGACCATAAGATATGAGAAAGTGGACCACAAAATGATACCCAAGATCAATATTAAAAGTTTTTCTGTATACCCTCATGAGTAACTCACAGCCATGCTTAGATAATGCCCACACGTGATGCCCATGCCCATTTTATTCTTTTATTTCAGACTTCCCTAAATTCTTAAATTCCCTAATCTAAATGTCTGGAGACTTTTGAAGTCTCACTCCCACAGCTTCCCTAGGGATATTTCCTAATGCACTGAGAACTGGAAGATAAGTGTTCTTGATGGTGTTCACACTGGTCGGTGCATTGTTTTGTTTCCCCCAAGTTTTCAAAGCAACAGATAGGCTACTGAACGTGCTTCTGTCTTGGTGAGAACACTTGTTCCCATTCACAAAGATGGCAAAACAAGCAAGGAAAAAAAAAACCAAAAAAACAACAACAAACCAGCCAAGCTACTGTGTTTGGAAACTTTGTTCACTGTGATTTTCAAAGTACTTGCATTTTACTAGCTAAAATGGAACCCCAAAATGAAGTGAGTTTCTGCCATACCTTCACCTAATGCTGAAATGAAGGGCTTTGGAGGTTTTTCTTTGAGGTTCAAACATACCATGGAAAGTGACACCTATGGGGTAAGGATAAAGGTACATAGTACAGCGGCAACAAGAGGAGAGCAATAGGAATTGTCTTTCCTTTATGATTCCTTCAGCAGATGTTTCTTCCCTGGCATGGAGGACTTTGTGCTAAGCCCCATGAAGATAGTCCTTCCTTTTAAAAGCGTGTCTTCAACATGCAGCTGTGGTTGGGCCACCTATATCATGAGATTGACCCCTGCCCCTGCACTGCCTGCTCTGCTCCAAGCTTCCATTCTCCAGGGACAGGCAGGGCAGGGTAGTGTTTCACAGCTGCCATTCCAAAGCAAAAGCTAGAAATCCAAGAGTCTTTACTCAATAAATAAAATTCCAGCACTATTCACAGCGGTGAGGTCTCAGTTTACATGGAGAGTTGACAAGACTTTTCTTCTAGCTAAGGGGCTCAAGTGAGTTACGGTGATGAAGGAAGACCCAAGAATGTTGATTAATAGATACTGTAATCTACACAAAAAAGGAGGACCAAAAGCCACATCCATTCCAGCCATCAGAAAAAGCAGGGCAGCAGGGCTAAACCAGCAACCAGAGATGCAGCAATGCATGGTATCAGTGACACTTGGGCCAGATCAGGTAACACTTTGTTCTTTGCCAAACCAGGAACAACTCATGTTAGAAAAATTCTAAATAGCCGTACTTTCAACTGCACGGAGACCAGGCTGTGAGGCCACTGCCCCCACTGCAGGTACCAACCAGAAGCACAGAAAGAAATATCTTAGTGCTCTGTATGTTTCTCTTGAACCCATTTGCAGATGCACTACTTAAGTTTTTCTCATTTTGGTTTTTTTTTTTTTTTTAGTTCTAGAGTTTCAAGGCTGAGCTATCAATATAAATCTGCCTGTTGATGATATGGCACACTGAAAGTCTGCCGAGGACATTTCACTTCCAAACCTACAGAAGGTTCCAACCATTCCAACAGAAAAAGGGAACCTCCTGTCTGCAGGCAGCAAATCCCAGCTCTGCTGGTTGCCAAGGTGCTGCTGGAGCCTTTCAGACACACAGTAAAAGCCTTTCATGGTTCAGCTGGGGAGGCCATGAGCTGCCATCATGTGGGGGTTGAGAACGGGTTGGACAAATCATGTTGGTGTAGGTGATCAAGGGACTGTTCTGAGAGATCTTTGCAGTGAGGGTGGTGAGACACTGGAACAGGTTGCCCAGTGAGGTTGTGGATTCCCTCTCTATGGAAGTGTTCAAGACCAGGTTGGACGAGGCCTTGAGCAGCTTGGTATAGTGAAAAGTGTGCCTGTCCATAGCAAGGGAAGTTGGAACTAGAAGGTCTTCAAGGTTCCTTCCAACCCAAACCACTCTATGATCTCTCTCTTCCAATTCAGCGAGCACCTTCTCATTAACAGCTATGTTAATTCTTATCTCTACCTAATTTTACAATAACAAATACACACCCAACATCCTTACTGTCCCTGATTACTGACAGTTTTGCTACCACATCAGCTCTAACACATCTTTCGGTTTATACTCCCAGTGAAGAAAGAAAACAGACACATATTTAACCCCAACAGAAATGACCTGTCAGGCTCAGACACTCCAGAAGAGCATCTAGCTGATGGCTATTACACATCACTCTCCAGAAACTCAGACGATTATGAGGAGCTGCTTTTGCAAATGTCAGACAAACGACTAGTTCTGGCATGATGACAAAGCAATAAACACACATTTCAAAGCCACGTTCCTCAGGTTCCTCTGTTGTTTGCTGGCCAGTTGCCAGAAGGAATAAAAATGTTACCCAGGGGTGAGCTCTCAGAAGGCATTAGGTGCTGGAGCTGAACTTCTGCGCTGATGGATCTTACAGAACCTCAGTTATGAGGATGCCAGTAATGCTGGATTCGATGTTAGATTTATGGAAAACAAGGTGATACTTGTTGTGATTTTATTAGGGAAAGCAAAACACAATCACTGCTGCAATACTAAGATTGGAGATTTCTCAAAAGGAAGAAAACAAACTAAACAAGGAAAAAAAACCTCAAACTCCATGCTCATGGGGAAGCAGTAACCATCAGTCATCTCATAAATGAAGCCTGCTCTTTCCTTCAGATTAGCTACTGTCTAGTGGTACATAATTAATATTGATTGAAAGGCATTCTGCCCAAGGGATGTAGAACAAGTGATTGTAGTTTGTGCTGACAAATGAAATATCATAATGGCCAGCTTACAGCATGACTTGAATGAATATCTATCAGGAGAAGGGGTTTTCCCCCCTCAGACTTCCAAATGGCTACATTCTAATTTGACCAGGTTTCAAACACTGGAAAATGGAAATGATATTTGAGGAAACTGGAAAGTCCTGTTCTGTTTTTTCAAATACTTTAATCAGTTTTTCATGTCGAGCCCAGACTGTGTGTCTCAGTGAAGGAATTCCTCTGTGAAAGTCAGGGGACTAAACGATGGCATAGAAACCTGCATTCCTTTGTGGGTTTTGTGTGAGACCTCCCCACTCAATTAGGGGAAGGAGGGCTAGAGGTCAGTGCTGTAACCTAGGATTTTAAGCAACCAGAATTTCATTTCTTGCTCTGCCACAGACTATCTATGAGACATGGAGCAAGTCTCCCTTTTTTTGTGGCTTACTTTCATACCTGTGAAATGGGAACAGCACGATCACCTCCAGAGACATGGAAAGGATAAAAACTGAGGAGTTTAGCTTAGGAAAATTAGGCTTCTAACAGAAGAACAACTGACCAAAGACTCTTAACTTCTGCAGATGGTGTTGTCTGACACACTTGCTTTCAGAAATGCAGTGGAGGGACCAAACTTCAAAATAGCAATTGCTTTTAGCTAGCCTTTTGCTTCATAAATACCAACAGTCATTTCCTCTGAGGAAAAATCAGGGGGAAAAAGAAAAGGCTATCAATTCCCTCTGACAAGGCTCCTACCTGAGAACCACACATACAGTTCGTTCAGATTTGGTTGGTCAGAGGGAGCTGACTCTGGGGACAAGAAAGAGGGTGCCCTTCTTGTTGCCTTCTGTCCCTCCTTCCCTGTCCCAGTTGGGGAGTTCAAGGAAAGGGTGGCACATGCTTGTGTTGAGAACATCCTAAAGTGACAATTGAAAGGATAAACCAAATATTGTTAGCAGAGGTAAACCAGCTGCTGTATAAGAGCCCCATTTACACCTTGCATTGAGCTTTCTTTCATCTCTCTAATGACTCATGCAAGAAGCATTATCAGAGCTAGTCAGACTTCTTACCCTGGCAGCTCTGCCACTAGGGTATCAGCTCCTGAAACACAATCACTCTGAGAATGCAAAAGAGACTACTGAAGCAGACAGAAATATTACATAATTTAGTAGAAGCAGTGCTAACAAGCAGGACAGGAGCATGAGATTTCCTATGTTGCCATGAAACATCCCATTTCCCTCTATACAATCCTATCACAGAAAACAAAGAGAAACAAACCAAACTCTATTAATTCTAGGTTGTGAGACTAAAGAAAGAAATAATAAGTTACATTACAAAATCCAGAGTGGCACTTTAAAAAAGAAGTACCCAAGATGCCCCTAATTCCTAGAAACAGACACCTCTGTCCCCTTTGGTGCTCAAGCAAAACTGAAACAATTCTAGAATGATTCCTCTTTACTTCATCTTACTTTTAAGCAAAAATACTGAATGATAGGTTTGTCTGAATAAAAATAAATCATCATTAATCCCAGAAATTATTAACATATTTCAATTAATCTCCTTGAAGTGTTTGTTTTCAAGTCCAAAACAGTTTAAAGCTCACTATGTAAATACTGGGCTTCTGAGCATCCTGCTGAATTCAACAGAACAGAAAGTCTAAAGCATCATTAAAAATAACACATAGTTTGCATTTTTCATAAAGACATCAAGAGTATTTCATCCCTCTGCAACACGATCTCCCCCAGGGAAGTACGGATGAGCAAAACCAGAACAAGTGGAAGTTAAATAATTTTTTTTCTCCCAATGTCAAGAAGCCAATGGGTTAAGCTCTCAATTTATCTTTGTTTCTCCAAAGATACACCACTACTGCAGAGACATTAAGAGCAAGACCACACCTGTGTTTCTTTAGCGGTGGCCTGCTGAAAATATTTGTCAGGCATTGTGGCAGAATCCAGAGCACATTCTTTCACTTTATGATTAACCTTCAAGGAGATTACGTTGGGAAAACGCTCCAAGTGACATTCATACTAAATTAACTGCATTCATAGTGGAAAGGTTTTACCCTTGAAGCTGGCGGTGTTCTTCAAACAAAGCCTAAGTCAGCCCCAGAGTACGTGTCCATAGGAAACAGAATACCCAAGCCAAAGGCTGAGAGTGAGCCAGGAATGGTTTGATATTTAGACAGTAGTAAATTCAATACTCCACAGGAGGAAAAAAAAAAAAAAAAAGGCAGATGAGAGAAACTGACCCTTTTTCTCATAAGATCTGGTCATAGGGATGAGCAAATCAGCTTCGGTTGAGTAAAAACCTGACCAGAATCTGGACTTGCATTACAAACAGATCCCTTCCTCCCCTCATCCCACAACCCTCCCAAACATCTATAAAAGGTCCTGCCACCTCTGCTGGGCCTGGCATTGCTCCGAACTGTTCCTCCTGACAGGGTTTGCTCCCTGGATCCATGTCAGCTGGGCCAACTCCAGCATCATTTCATTGAGAGTTTATCTCAGAGACTAAAGCAAAAGTCAGAGGCTGCCTGAATCCAGGCACTTAGCCAAATCTCCAAAGACAAAGAACTTTGTCCAGCACAATGCTAATAAATGATTACACCCTCCCTTTACAAAACATTAAATCACTTGACTTGGGGCACAGGATTCCTTTTCCAAGTATACAGTAGGGCTTTAAAGAAAAACACACCCATTTGCAAAGCAACTGCAACAAGACCTGATCAAACATATTTCCCCATTACTATGCTGAGTAGACTCCCTTACCCCACATCAGAATGATTTGTACAGGAACTGAAGTGGTAGGAAAGATACAAAATAAATGTAATCTGTCTGTTTTGGAACAAACGTGTGGGTAGCACAGTGCAGAGCCTCTGCTGCATTCCAGGTTGCTCTGCATGTGGATGGTCACTTATGGTGGCAATCAGAAGAGCAATCCCTGAACACCCAGTTTCTCATATTTTGTATAGGCTGTCCTGTTTAAGACCGCTGTCCTCTCTCAGCATTCCAACTTGGACCTCTGCCTAAGCCACATGCTTTTTTATCTTAAATCCTTGATGCAAAGTAATGCAGAATTCCGAAACAGGCAAGTGGGGACTGCACTGCTCTGGAGGGGAGGGTGGCAAAGCTGCTGAGTGACAATGCTGTGCGCTAGCAGCCATTTAGAGTGCAAAACCTCAAAAGCTAAACAGCTCTGAAAAGCCAGGGAGAACATTTCATGTTCTTCAGCACCATCTGCTGGTACCTTGGCTACTGACACACGTAGGGCCACCTTCACCTGCATTTCAGGGCTCATCTTTAAGAGAGGACATAGACTACCTTCTCCTAGACACTGCTGAACCTTGCATCTCCTGAGAGCAATTAAGAAGCGTTTGCTAAAGCAGAACAGCGAACGGATGATGCCAGATCTTCTCCACAGGGTCATTCCAGGTGTATCTGTAACTGCACTTAAATTCAGGTAACTTGTGATTTTCTGAAGTGAATTTATCAGTCAGCTCTATTTGCTGTGCTTTGGTGGGGCAGTCCTGAGCAGCAGCCCCACCTCATACATCACTCTGTCCCTCTTCTCTTCTCCAGGTTAAACAGTACCAGGTCTCTCAGCCTTTCCTTCTCAGAGAGATGTTAGAGTCCCCTTATAGAATCATAGAATGGTAAGGTTGGAAGGGACCTCAAGGATCATCTAGTTCCAAACCCCTGACATAGGCAGGGACACCTCCCACTAGTACAGCTCACTCAAGGCCTCATCCAATCTGGCCTTGAACACCTCCAGGGAGGGAGCATCCACAACCTCCCTGGGGAACCTGTTCCAGTGTTTCACCCTTAGCAACTTTATAGTTTCTGTAAGACTCCTTTTTGAACTTTGGAGCCCAGAAATAGACACAATGCTCCAGCTATGGGCTCACTAGAGGGGCAGGAGTTCTTCCCTCAACCTCCCAGTCACACTCTTCAGTCTATTTGCCTTCTTGGATGCAAGGACAGATTGCTGGCTCATGGTGAACTTGTCCACCAGCACTCCCAGGTCCTTCTCCACAGAGCTGCTTTCCAGCAGCACCTCTTTCATCACAGCCTATTTCCATCAAAATCCATTTCCTTTCTTTTTTTCAGTCTCTTCCACGCACTTATGCAGAGAGGAGAGAAAGCAGGAGTTAACTCTTTGCTCATCTTGGGCCAGACAGTGCTTTTATCTTTTGTTTCAAAGGTTGTTGTTTCAGAGTCTGAGGCTGGACAGGAATCATCTCACCACACGCTCAGTGTGGTTTGGAGTTTTAACAGGTACAGTTCCCTGCACTCACAGTTATGCCAGCAATCTTTGTTGTATTCAACATCGTCTTCATGAGAACCTCAACATTTACTTTATTAAAAACAAAATGAAAACTTGGATCTCAAAGTTACAAAGAGAAATCTAAAACCATGGTTGGGATGCAAGGTTTCCATGCTCAAGATGATCTTCCATTTTAAGTTCTGCTATTCTTAAAACAGTCCTGCAGCACCTGAGAGTCTGATTCTATGATAACGGTGTTTCTGCATTGTTCAACACCAGTCTGAATCCAGCTTCACTTTTATTCAAAATTTGTCTCATCAGCTGAAAACCCTTAACTTGAGCATGAACATTTGGCAGTCCCATCTCACACAGATGATGGACTTGCCCCAGAAATCATTCAGTCGAAAAGCGAAAGCCTTCTGAACTCTTCTGACAGGACTTTCATGAGCGCTCTGGCCTCTGCAGCGCCCCAGTTCCTCTTAATGTGCTTCCTTTTTCTGTCCTGCTCTACAGCAGTTTACTTCAGCCCTTGGAATGCAGCAGCCTGGCAGCTACCATTAACACATTCATCAGGAGTCTGTAAACTCCAGATGGGAGCACAGGATTAATCCCTCTGTGTGGTTACTGAGGCTTCTGATATTCACCAACACCTGGGATCTCTGCAGTGTCCCACAGTGCAGACCTTTCCTACCACCAAACAATAAAACTTGGCCCTCTCAGGTAGAAGAAAAAAATCAGGCCCCCAAGATCTCTCTTAGTCTCACTCCTGGGGTTTGGAGAGCTGTAGGGTTTTGGTTAATTAGGAAGACTATATTGAGTAAATATCTGGAGCTTATAGGTTTGCTTTCTTTGTTAAGTGACTTCTCAGTACGTGGACTTTCTGGGGTTGTTTCTGTCAACATCAAGGATTTCTGCTTTTTATTTTTTAATAAATTCCCAAAATCCTTGAAAAACACAAAAACAAAGGCATGACTCATGTTCAGAATTTCCTGCTGGATTTTTTTTTTTAAGTGGCCAGGATGTCATTGGACAGTTTGTCCTAAAATAGACTTATAACAATCATTTTGAAAAGCCCAGGGATGTAGAAGGTTTAAAGCAGCAATTCTGCTTTATGGGCCCCTTTTGCCAGCAGTGCTCTGAGTGGAGGCCCCAGGGCAATCAGTGGCACTTTTGCAGGTAGGAGATTCTTGGAAATGGGCTTGGAAGAGTCAGTTCTCACCGAAGACTAACAAAGCTGTTGGTGTAAATCAAGAATCAGCAGAAACACAAAACCAAAGCCATCTCCAAACTCAGAAAAGCACTTCTCAGTTTATCCTCCTATAACACTGTTCACTCTAGGTAGCCTTACAGGGTGAGAGATTGATATGAAGGGAAAACACAAGGGAAAACATCTTTGCTGTGAAGGTGCTGGAGCCCTGGAACAGGTTGCCCAGAGAGGTTGTGGAGTCTTCTTCTCCAGAGAGATTCCAAATCTGCCTGGATGTTGTGATCCCAGGTAAGTTGCTGTGGGTGACCCTGCTTTAGCTGGGGGGATTGGACTAGATGATCTCCAGAGGTCACTTCCAACCCCCACCATGCTGGGATTCTGCAAACAGCAAGGGCTGGAAAAAATGTGCCAGGGATGGAGAGAAATGACCAGTACCTTGCCATGTCAGAGGTCTACCACGACAGAGGTATACTCAGAGATACTCAAAAGATAGACTTCTGCCACCCAACGTCCCCTCCCAGTCACTGTTAGCAGGACAAACGATTCGCTCTTCTGGGCTGCCGGTGGAAGAGATGAAAATTAATTGGAAGGAAGCACACCAGTGAAAGATTAAACAGAGAGGAAGTGGTTTGGGATGGCACTTGGAAGTGCTCCAAGAGCACAAGCCCGACAGCAGGTTTCTCCAGAGCCTTACAGATAGGAAGTAAAGGCAGTTGTGCTCCTTATAGGCACATTAACTGCAGAAGTGAATTTTGAGTTGTTCTCAAGCTCTCACATTCATCCAAAGTATTTTTCTCTTTGAAAAACATTCTATTTTTTCATTAAGCATGGGAGATTTCTGCTGAGCAGAAGGGCTGCATTTGAATGCCATATGCTCCATAAATCTCCTTTGATAACTTTGATGATCTGTTAGTTATTTCATTAGTGTTATGCAACTACAAAGGGTGAGAGGCCACGCTGAACTCCATAAAACTTTCAGAATCCTGTGGAGGAGGGGTGGTGGGGAGAGAAGGAGGGAACCAAACAGCCTTAGGGAAGTACTGGGGAAAATATTACAAATGGCACATTATGAAACTGAGTTTTGGTCAGGCTGACAGGGTTAGCAGGTGGGCAACGCTTTCACATGGCTTTCAGATACATGCACGCAGATATTTTGCAACTGCAGAGGAAAGCCCTGGTAGGAAACTACAGACTGTTGAAAGGCAAGAGAGCCTGTTCCTTGATCTGTTTTGATGTGCTGCTGATCCCAAAGCATGAATCAGAGACCCAGCTAAACACAGGGCATTTGCTAGTATAAAGACAGGAGGAGGCTCTCACTTCACACCGCTATTGATCCGATCACAACAACAAAACAGGGCGGGAGGTGGTGAAGCTGTGACTTGGGAGCTCAGTCTGGATGACTCATTCCCCAAAAAGACATCTTTAAAAGTCTCACAGCTGAGAAGCAAGCCAAGACCAGAGACTCTTACTGTTCAGCAACGTAGTACACAAGGAATAAAAGTTTGCTGTGTAGTTACACATGGCACTACATCTGCAAATATTTTACATTTTCAAATGTTTAGAGAATTATAGAAATTCTAACTCCTACGGCCTCCCTGTAAATGTTCTCAACACATTTTATAGAAGAAACAGAAAAGTAGCTGGCCTCACAGCCAGTCAGTAGCAGTTCTGAAGAGATCCAGAGCTAAAAAAAAAAAAATTACAGAAGATTAAGAATGCTCATTTCGGGGCACATGCAGACCTACTTCAACATCATTCCTTGTGCTTTCTGAGCAGGGTCAGCAGGTTTCAAATCATTATTTTACCCAACAAAGAGAAGTCTCAAATGCTTACATTTTTTGGTATCTGCTGACAACTTTTACCATGTAATTTACATTTCACATAAATGTGCATGCTTTCCTCAGTTTGTGGAATCAAAATTCTGCTTTTATGGTAATGGCTTGAGGATTATTATTTTGGTTTAATTACAATTCTATCACATATTTGTGGAAAAGAGATTGGCAGCAGCACCACCACCTTTACACTAGTTATGATAAAGAATTCATTACATGTAGATGTGGCACTTAGGGACATGGTTCAGTGGTTGGGTTAGTATTAGGTTTATGGTTAGGTTTAATGATCTTAAAGGTCTTTTTCAACCTAAATGAAACTTCTCTAAGTTTTTGATGCTCATTATTCCTGGGTATCTAAATGATTACCAGTGAGTGCTGACAATGAATGTTATGTTGACAAAATCAGGGACTGTGCAGAGTACTGATAACGAAACATCCAAAACAAAGACTCCTGTTGAAACCCTGATTTAACTTTTCTGAGTTACAAATTCCCAGTTGTAGATTCAGGAAACAGGATCATCGTGGTGCATTGCAGTTACACACATATCAAATAATGAAAGAAATAGGAAGCCAAAAGTTTAAGAACATCTTGTGGGGTATAATTAGTTCTGAGGAGATGACTCCTGCATAGACTATACGAGTGCAACAACAAAAATGAAATTGTTAAAAAATAATCTATAAAGAGGAGAAGAATTCAGTAAATTACTAACTGCTGGCTCTGGTCAGGAGTTCCTGGCTCCTATTCCCCTGCTCTGTCTTCTAAACCACATTGGTTTCTGCCACACAAACTCCAGATGGAAAAGGCTTAGCTCTGGGTCTCCTGGTTAAACAAAAGGGCAGGCAGGGCTGCAGCCTGGGGACTGTAAACAGTCTGCTTTGGGCTTTTGGCACCCCTAGTACACAGCTCTCATACATGTGCACACACACCCATTAATAAATACAGACTGTTACCTTAAGGGAATAGCCAACAAACACTAAACTGGTGACCTACTATTATTGCAACCATATTGTCCTGAAGTTGTCATGAACCCTCCTCCCTTTCACTTTCCTCATGCACTTTGAGCACAGATGGCCCAAGGCAGGCTTGGTATCGGGAAGGTCCACTCGTACGGATGTAAACGAACGCGCAGCTTGCTCCGCGGCGTCCTGTATGTTTGTAAAGAGCACAGGAACTGAGACAACACATCTGCTCCCACTGCTGCCACAACACTATTTCTTTCATCTGTTTGAGTTTTGGCTTCTCTGAGAGGAAGTAATTGGCTGTTAATTATGGGGGCTGAGAACTGGTCACATCACAGAACTGTGTTTGCAAGCATGATTCATGACAGCATCATTTCTCAGCAGCTGTCAGCAGCAGAGGCTCAGCACTTACAAGAAACTATTATAATATTATACCAGAAAAGGATGAAGACAAATGCTGTGCACAGCTGAGAAAGCAGCAAACAAAATATTGTTTTTAAACCTTTATTCGATAGAGAATCAACTTTGAAACATGCTGTTTCTCAGGAGAGATAAACAAGAGTCCTGCCAGCATGGCTTCCCAGACCGTGAAACTGAAATCCAAACTCTTCAGATGTCCTCCCCAGAGCTGGATGAAAAATGAAAGCTCTTTTCTCATTAATAGCTGGAAATTTTAAACTTGTTCTTAATACTCCCCAGACTGTCTCTGTTCCTCTGTCTTTCTTGTCTTATGCTTAAATCGTTTGCTCCTTAGGGAAGACATTTTGATTTGTTATCTTCATATAAGCTTTAGGAGATCTGGCCAAAATCCAGTACAACGGTATTTAAAACCAGGGAAACAGTCGACCTGCATCAGATCAGAAGTCCACATAGAACAGCATCCTGTCTCCAGTGACTCCCAGTAGCAAATGCTTTGGGGGAGAAAATGCAAACATCAGAGCCATGTGTGGACTAAACTTCTTCCCTGCTTCCCGCAGCCAGTAGCTTAGTAAGAACCAAAGAATAAGAAATCAAAATGGACATTGTGGCATGGGTGTATAACAGAGAGCTAAACACCACTTAGTGTCTCAGTCCCTAACGTCTGTGCTGCCACATTCCTGTGCTTGCTTCTTTCAGAGGGAGCTTTGGCAAGCAAAGGAAACTTTGTCCTGTCAAGTTCTAACTCATCACCTGAGTTGGCTCAAGCTCTGCTGCCAGACTCTGGCAGAGGCAGCTGATGGGTTGTACCCATCCTGTTTTACAGCCCTGTGTAATAACAAACTAAATCAGTAGCAGTTCAGGTTTAAAGCACTGGGCTGTAAACTGAGACAATTGATGAGTTTCTTCCACAGCTGTCCCTGCTACTGGGACAGAAGAAACTGTCCCCACCAGCCATTCCAGCTAAATCTGTCTGATCGTGTCAGACACAACTTTTATCACCAAAGTTTGTCCTTGGAAAAATTTCTTCCCTGGAATCATTTAGGCTGGAAGAGACCTATATAAGATCATTAAGTCCAACCATTAACTGAACACTACCAAGTATACCACTAAATTATGCCCCTGAGCACCACATCTACACAGCATTGCAATCCCTCCAGGGATGGGGACTCCTCCTATGCCTGGGCAGACTGAGCCAGGCCTTGAATATCCTTTCCATGAAGAAATTGTTCCTCGCGTCCATCTTAAACTTCCCCTGGGGCAATATGAAGCTGTTTCCTTTTCTCCTATCTCTTGTTCCTTGGGAGAGGAGACGCCCACCTGAGTCCATCCTCCTTTCAGGGAGTTGTGGAGAGCCAGAATGTCTCCCCTCAGCCTCCTTTTCTCCTAGCTGAACAACCCCAGCTCCTTCAGGCACTGCTCAAAGGATTTACACTTTAGATCCTTCACCAGCTTCACTGCCCTTATCTGAGCCTGCTCCAGCACCTCAGTGTCCTTTATGTAGTAAGTGACCCACAACTGAACCCAGCATTCAAAGTGTGGCCTCACCAGTGCCAGCACAGTGAGGAAAATGAGCTCTCTAGTCCTGCTGGCTACACTATTGCTGACACAAGCCAGGATGCTGTTGGCCTTGGCTACCTGGGCACACACTGGCTCATCTTCAGCCTGCGTCGACCAACACCACCAGGTCCTTTTCCGGCAGGCAGCTTCCAACCACAAGAAACTATTATGGTCATTAGAAGAGATGACTGCATGCAAATAGTTCATCATAACCTCAGCTCTAGATTAGGTTTCCATGGCATGAATAACAATGAAGAGCTCTACACAAGCTCTAGACAGCCTCTTTCTCCCCAGTGGCAACCGCTAAATTTCCTACTGCTTGCCAGAATGACCACCATAAGGAAGAATATGGTCTAATGGACAATACCTCTACTCCAGCTTAGTCATCAGCAACGGTGGAAAACAAGGTGACCCAAAGACAACACAAAGAAAAGAATGCAGACTTTTGTAAGAAATGAAAATACATTCATACGGGTTTCAAGCTTTTTGGTGTGGTTTTACATACGCAGTTCTCTTAGGGGTAATTGATGCTGGGGAAGAATCTGGTTTGCAGTAGGCAGGAAAAATTAAAGCATTTGAAGCAGATTCATGTTGTTTGTGGGCTAAAGCAAAATACCAGGACTTGTATGTAAAACACAAATGAGAAGAAAGGAAAAACCATGTTATAAAAATCCCAGCAATGGTGTTTAAAGAGAACCAACAGATAACATTACCTCTAACCTAACCCCTCAAAACAAGATTTGAGACTTTTTCCCACTGCCTTCCTCAGACTTTGGAGAAGAAACTGAACAAACTGACATTTGTTTGTCAATACCCTGCAAAGTTTGAATTCAGGAATACTTATTTCAGGAAAATGGGACCCTTAGGAACTTAAAGATTATACTATATTGTCCACAATACGGTGGTTTTTATGTCATGGAAAAGAGCAAGGCATCTCCTTATTTTCATGCAAATATGCTCCCTCAGGTATCCAAAAGAAAACATCGCAGTTTGTTGATGGAGAAGTGACTGACAGAGACTATAAATCCTTTGCCCAGGAAACACGAAGTGAATCTGAATCTATGGAAGTACACTTCAGAGCCTTAGCTCCCAGACTATTCTTTCAGTCACAGGTATATATCAGAGCCCATTCTCTACTGACTCCACCCAAAAGCCTCTCAGTCCCTCTGCAGTTAGAACACCTGAAATTCAATCTCCAGCTTTACCAGTCTTGGTTGTACTGGTTGAATGCTAAGAAGTCAGTAACGCAACTAACATGGTAGTGCCTAACCTACACAGCATGCCCTTCTCACAAATGGTGGTGTCACCTTGCTGATCTAAAGCTGATTTTTCAAACTGTTTCAAAATCCATGTTTCTTTGGGTTGTCTTTGTAAGTTCTGGACCTTTTGGGCATCCAGTATAGAGTGAGCCATCCAAAATTTAAGTAATCCTTGTAGAACCATAGAATTGTTTATGTTGGAACAGACTTCTAGAATCATGGAGTCTAATGTAATGGTTTCCAAGATCTTTTAACATTTTTGGGTTGCACCTATATAATGCTAACTGTCTGTTCTATGAGGGTTTGATCCCCACCCTTCCAGCTTGTTGGTGAAACTGTGCTTAAAAATGTGTTCAGCATAAGAGATGAGTGAAGTTGCCCAGCCAACGAAATACAGCTGTATATAGCTGCTGACTCCAGTTCACATACTGCTGAAGATCCTCTTGCAAGGTCGCTCCAAAAAGCTGAGTTGTCAGTGACTCTTTGGTTCCAAGACCACAACCAGAGTAATCCAGCCTCATGTGACTAGAATCACACACCCAGAAGCCTGCACGAGAATGGCCCCATCTTACATAATATGCAGTATCACACACAATCCCATGCTACCATGGGTGCCAGTTCATTTCTTCTTAGCTGGTGTGAAGCATCTCCCTCAAGGGGCACAAACTGGAACCCAGGAGGTTCCATCTGAACAGGAAGAAAAACATCTTTTCTATGAGGGTGCTGGAGCAGGCTGCCCAGAGAGGTTGTGGAGTCTCCTTTTCCAAAAAGACTCCAAACCCACCTGGACATTGTGATCTTGGGCAAGCTGCTGGGGTGACCCTGCCTTAGCAGGGGGGTTGGTACTTCTGAGGTACCTTCCAATCCCTATCAGTCTGGAATTCTTAGTTCTTGGTTGAATAATCTTTAACAAAATCATCACAAAGAAAAAGGGTATCTTTTGCAGAACTCAGAGGAAATGTGGACAGTTCCCTTCTGCACAGATTTATTGGAAAGGTTTTAATAAACACAGATGTTGGGAACGGATGGCTACTGTGTAATCATCTGCAGAAAAAGCCAGAGGACAAAATATCCCTTAATGAAGACCTGCATACCACACCATATTCCAAAACAAGTGAGGGATAAATATGGTCAGTGTTAAACACAGACAAATCACAAGAATCCAGATGCCAAGACTGAGGTTGGGTTTTTTTTAAGTATTTTTTCTTTTCCCACCCCTCGCTTGTGAGCTAAAGAAGAGACCTTGCTCTGAATAGCATACAAAGACAGCTCAAGAGTTCAAGACACCTATATGGGATTTGAGTCCGTTTCACAGAGAACTATATGCAGAAGAGAAGGCTCCAGGGAGACCTTACAGCAGCCTTTCAGTACCTGAAGGGGACTGTTTACAAGGGCTTGTTGTGATAGGATACAAGGAAATGAGTTGACGCTTAAGGAGGGGAGATTAGACTGGAGATTAAGAAGAAATTCTTTACAGTCAGGATGGTGAGACACTGGAACAGGTTGCCCAAGGAAGTTGTGGATACCCCCTCCCTGGAAGTGTTCAAGGCCAGGTTGGATGAGGTCTTGAGCAACCTGGTCTAGGGGAAGGTGTCCCTGCCCATGGCAGGGGTTTGGATCTTTAATGTCCCTTCCAACCCAAACCATTCTGTGACTCTATGATTCTATGAAATCCATTTTGAAACAAGACTGGCAGAGAAGATGCAATTCCTGATGTTTATTTTACACTCACTGGTCTGACAAGGAGGGCAGGGCCATAGGTGCTTGTATGAAGAGCTTTAGATTTTAGTCTGTCTTCTGGTTTGTGGTTTTGAGACATAAAAGATCTCCATGAAAATATTTCTGAGGCAATGAACCGATTATTTGCCTGTGCAATTCCCAGGAACAGCACTGTGATTCTCCTGTGACCAGAAGTAATCCTAGAGTAGCACAAATGCATTCGCTTTTTCCAAAGAAAAGAAAAAAAATTGGACATTGAAGCAAATAAAATGCCCAAATCCTTGGCTTTTAACAGTTTTCAGTACATAAAATTTAAATTTTTCCTGCACTAACCATATAATAAGTTGGCATCATATCAGAATCACCTTTTTACTGAATTCCCCTTCCCTCCACTTTTTTTTTTTT
>VWZE01023696.1:144939-237235 GCA_013396675.1 Eubucco bourcierii
CTTTTTTTTTTTTTTTTTTTTTCCCTCCATTTGGGACTTTCATTCACTAATCACAGCTACATAATCCCCAAAGAAAAAAATTTTTTTTTCTCAAGCCTACGCCAGTGAGCTTTGCTGAAGAATCCAAAACTCAGGCAACTTAAGAATATATTTGTAATATTCAACAAAATAATAAATTCAGCACATGACACAGGAAATAATAATCAGATGATCTCAGCCCCAGAAGTATTTCACTGCCGTGGAAATGCCAGGTTGGAGAGTTCATGTGGAAAAGGAAAAGCCTTGTAACTTCTCCAAACATCAGTCATCACTTCCAGATACCTCTAAATACAGCCATTCATTTCACACTGCAGGATATTGTATTGAAAAGCAAGGCAGGGCCAGCACAGCACCTTCCACCACTAAATATGTGCTGCACAAACCTTAGCTAAGTGTGTTTTTCCTATTTGGAATAGGACTCTTTCATTTAAAAAAAAAAAAAAAAAAAAAAGTTAATACTTCTCACAAAGCAAAATATTTATAGCCAAATAAAAAAACAAAACAAAACAAAAACCCAAAAAAACCCCCCACCCAAACAAAAAACAAAAGAGCTTGCAAAAGGCCAACCCCGAGGTATTCCAAGATGGCTCCATGTCAAATATAGAATGACTCATCCACCGCTTTCAATGAAAATGTTCATCCTAGGTAGATCAAAGGCACTAAGTACACCAAGCCCTTTTTGCTAAACCTGGCAAGAAAGTAAAAAGGTTTTCAATCAGCAGCCACTTGGTGGGAGGTCTGTGAACAAATGAAAGCCATAAGACGCTGCCATATGAAAGAGACCATCCCCTGCAAGTCACAATAGGGACAATGGAGAGCATCTAAGCAGTTTGCAAGGGGTAGAAAGTTTAGATGAGTGGGTTTGTGCAGCTATACCAGATACCATATGGATCTGATATTAGCAGTTATGCATCATTTTTGCTATCAGCTTTCAAAGATGTTCTATGCTGCCCAGTACAGACACAGTTTTGGGACAAATACAGCCCCTTGTCTCATTGTAGAGTTACTTTCCAGCCTTGCAGTCTCTGCATTCCATGATTTTATGATTCCTACCAGCTTGCAATTGGTCTGAATATGTCTTTTAAGTAAATAAGTCACTGCAAACTGTTATATTGTTGTTAAAATATAAGTGACAACTTTTCTACAGATTTTCAGGACCCCTCTGGAAGCGTTCCTGTGTGACCTGTCCTAGGTGATCCTGCTTTGGAGGAGGGGAGGTTGGACTCCACAACCTCTGGAAGTCCCTTCCAACCTCTACCATTGTATGAAGTTTGTGCTGCCACCTCTCCCACCACCCCCACAATGGCTGGGCTGTGGAAGAAAGGAAACAAGAAACCACAAAACGCAGGAAAGCAAAATGTCAAAAGCCTCATTCAAAACAGCCCTGCCCTGCTGCGGTGCAGAGCAGAGCAACAGAAGGCTGAAGATGATGCCGCACAGCACTGCTCTTGTGCCTTGCCTCAGCTGCAGTCTCTTCCCCGGCAAGCGCCGGGACCACGCTGCCATCGTGTGGCCAGCGGAGCCAGGCACCTTCCCCTGGGCACCCAGCTTCCTCTGGTGCACCTTCAGTGGCTAGGCACAAACCACAGAACCGTAGAATGGTTCAGGTTGGAAGAGACCTTAAATTATCATCTAGTGCCAACCCCCTTGTTATGGACAGCGACACCTTGGCATCTGCTTTCCCTCAGGCCACCTTCATTGCCGGGCACACACCTTGCCCCCTGGACACCTTCCCCCACAAGGGTTTTTCTCCAAAGGAACATCAGAGAGACCCTGTCACTTGCCCTCTGTTCCGAGCTGCACATGATCCCATCAAAACTTTTGGAATCCTGAAGATAAACTTTTGGACAGAACAGAATCATAGAATGGTTTGGGTGGGAAGGGACCTTTAATCATCTAGCCCAACCCCCCCTGCAGTCAGCAGGGACATCTGCTCCTAGAGCAGGTTGCTCAGAGCCCCAAAACAACCTGACCTGCAATGGTTCAATGGATGGGGCATCCACAACCTGTCTGGGCAGCCTGGGCCAGTGTCTCACCACCCTCACAGTGATTAATTTCTTCCTCATGTCTAACCCAAATCTCCCCCTTTTCAGTTTGAAAGCATTACCCTTTGTCCTATCACTACATGTCCTTGTAAAATGTCCCTCCTTAGTTTTCCTGCAGACCTCTTTAAGTTCTGGAAAGCCCCAGAAGTTCTCCCTGGAACCTTCTTTTCTACAGCCTGAACAACCTCAACTCAGGCTGGCCTCACAGCAGAGGATGTGGGTTCCAGCCCTCCCATCATTGCTGTGGTCTCCACTCCAGCAGGTTTATGTCTCTCCTGTGCTGAGGACCCCAGAGCTGGCCCCAGCACTGCAGGTGGAGTCTCAGAAGAGTGAAGCACCACTTCACCTCCACCTGCTGCCCATACTGTTGGGGATCAGTGCAGGACATAATTGGGAGAGCATCATGATGGCTCATCTCCAGCCTTTCCCCCACCAGCACTCCAAGAGATTCTCTGCAGTCTAGAGTTATAACCATTATGCCATTTCTGCACCTCTGGGAGGTCCTTTACTGTGGGCCTGTTGTCTTAAAGTGACTGGTTGATAGGAGCAGGATGGGTCAGGTCAGGAGAACTGGCTCACAGAGCCCATCAGTTACAAATTCAACTGGCCTGTGCTGCTGCAGCAATGCTTTACTCTTTGCTGTCATTCAAGCCAGGCTACCTCAACAGCGGTGTAGAGAGCTGTAGTTGCCCCTCCAAAGGAGATGCAGCTGTTGGACCTTGAGAAAGTGATGTGCAGAAGTTCTCCAGTTTGCAGAGAAGCTGGAATTGTGTCTGGCATTTCAGAGCAACTGTTAAAATAAGAAGCCCTACACTAGCAGCTCAGATCAAAGGCAATAAAACCCTCTGTGAAAGATGAACACACCCAACCAGATGACATGCCTGAGTGTAGATGCTGAACCGCTTCAAGTAGCACTGTGTAGACTTGGGCAAAGCCTGCTTCCTCAGGACTGATTTCATAGACTGACCTCTCTGAGGCAGGCAGGCAGGCTGTGAGCAGACCCTCCTGCAATAATGAAATAAGAATGAACATCTCTGGGCAGAGTAGATTCCATCCCCAAAGGTTCAGCGTTTCTGTGTAGTGAATCCAGTATCTCATGTTCCTCTCACTGAACACTTTACCTCACTGTCTGTGAGCAACGGAGACAGCAATATCCTATAAAGCTTCCTCAACTCCTTTCCAGTTGTCTTTGCCCTCCTGCCTTACTAGCTGTTGTTTACCACTTGCAGCAGCAGAGACGGCAGGCTGGGAGACCTGTTTACATCCTACAGTGTGGCTAATCCATGGCCAACAAATAGCCAGAGGGACCAGTAATACACAGGCTGGCCAAATCATTCCCAGTGAAGCAAGAGCTGCCAGACCACAAGGCACAGCCCCAGCTCTCTCCACACTTCCATGCTGTGGATACAAGGACCGGGGGTGGTGCAGACCTGCATTAACTCCAGTCTGACCATAGGCTGGTGGCACTCCAACTGCTACTTCAGATACCTCCGTGTGGGTTGGGCTGCCCAAAACCGGCTGGTAGCTTCTGCAGAACAGGGAGTTTTTAGGGACTTTACACTTCATCATAAGGATGTTGCAGTGAGAAAAGCTGAGTTGTAAGTTTCTTTGGTTTGGGGGTTTTTTAGCTAAATTCTTGCAACCCTTTTTAAATATTAAGTGCGCAGAATTGATGACTACCACAGAAGAGAAAATCCTGACACTAATATACATTCTTAGTCATAAAGAATTCATGTATTTTTCCTCTATTTTGACACTCATTAATCAAGCTTCTGGAAGCAATTTTTTTCCCTGACTCTCACACTTCACCAATAACAAACAGTTTGAAGATTTCTCTGGGTAACAGTTGCCTGCAAAAGAACTTCAAACTTATAAACTTGTCATGCAGTTTCTGACATTTATCATTGCTAAAGTAAATGGAAGCAGTGGAATCGACTATGCATCATGAGTAATATAATGCAATATTAAAGGACACCCAGTGGAGTACTTTAGGGGAGAAGGAATCTAAATCATAAGCTCGGTGCTGGGAAACCGTATAGGAAAATGTTTGTCGGGTGAGTGTGGCTGTGGCTGCGCAGGGCTATGTGAGAGCGAAGCTGCTCTGCTGATGCACAGGGTTACATAATTGACAGCAGTGATTTACTGTTCCTGTGAATTAGAAAAGAAAGGAACTGTGGAAAGAATTCCTGAGGAGTGATCACAAGTCTTTCCACACCGCCCGCCACAGCCCAAGCTAAACAAAAACTTGCAGCGAGAGAAGGAGATGGGCTGAGGCAAACCAAATCTCTTGCTTTCTTCAGGAAGTCAGAGATTTGTGATCAGCTGACATCCTCACAGGGACTGTGACAACTCCTTCACTGCTCATACTGCTGCTTCACCTCTGGTGATGGTCGCATGCAACACATTTGCATACAGAATCACAGAAGAGAGCCAGGGACCACATTAGGATATCTGTCGTGAAAGGGACAATTAATCTTTACAGCTGCTGAGGAACATGTTTTCTAATTGGGCTTGTCTGAACACAGGTGTCATGTCAAGCAGAACCAGAAACCATAAAGAGAGGCTCTGATGTATGGTCCTAGATACAGCACAGGGAGAGGCAGGTGTCACATGTGCCTCACATCAATGTGAGATTGGTTTTCACAGAATCATAAAATGGTTTGGATTGGACGTGACCTCCAAAGGTCATCCAGCCCAAGCCACCCTGCAGTAACCAGGCACATCCTCCACTAGATCAGGTAGCCCAGAGCCCTGGTCGATCCTCACCTTGAATATCTCAAGGGATGGGGCCTCAATCACCAACCTGGGCAACCTATTTCTGTGTTTCACCACCTTCACGGTAAAGAACTTGTTTCTAACACCCAATCTAAATCTACTCTTCTCTAGTTCAAAACCATTGCCAATCATCCTATCACTACACACCTTTGTAAACAGTCTCCCTCCATCCTTCTTGTAGGCCCCCTTCATATATACATGTGTTCCAGCTTGCACACATAAAGGCACATCAACCCACTCCCTTTTATATGGCAAGCTCATGGAATAATAAATTAGATCCTGAGCTTCCTGAAGATATTTTGGACAGCATTAAAAGATGGTCATACTCTAAAAGTGTAATGTGAAAGTCTAATCTCTTGCTCTGATTTCTGAAACACCAAGCTCCTGTGAGACACATCCTCTTTAAAAAACAAAACACCATAAAAAGATCAAAGATCCCTCTGGGAATACATTCTCTGCACTCTTCAAAGCCAAAATTCCCCTCACTTGCCCCCTTGCAAACTGATTAAGTTCAGTGGGAACAGTCTGCTCCCAAAATCAGCAGCTTCATGCAGTGAAAATAAGTATTTGTACACGTTACTCAGGGCCTGCAAGCAAAACCAAGTGAACCTTCTTTATTTTTTTTTCTCTGTTTGACAGAAACAAGAGGATTTATACTAATACTCATTTTCGAGCTGCAATTGGTATTTAATCTGTAACTAGGCAGTTTTTTTCTTGAGTCATTTTGCACATGGATCAGATGCAACCCCCTTTCCCTGAAGTGAGGAGTAAATGAGTGCACCATCTGGCCAGCCCCTCATCTGATTCAGCCCCAGTGCCCGCGGTGCTATTCCAAAATGTGAGGAATGCTCACCCAGTAGACTCAGTTCACATCCTCCCTCCTGTTGACTAAAGCTGCTCTGTCCCCTTCTGGGCTGCTTTATGTAAGAGTTTGGTGGGAAGACTGGGTCTCTGAAATCTTAACCATCTTCAAATGTGCCTGTGTGTGGTCTGAGCAGGCAGCTTATGCAATGAGAAATGGGAAGCCACTAAAATGATTCTACTTCTAAATATTTTGACCTTTATTGACATTTATAAGTAGCAGGCTGCTTAATTAACAATTAAAGGAAGTTATTAGCTACAAAAGGAGCCTGTTCTTTTTTTCCCTTTATGGCTTCCTTCCCAACCTAGTGATGTTAGATGAGATTTCTATGTCAGGACAAGGCAAAGGAGCCCAGGAGACCAAGGCTGCTATACAGCTAACCCATACAGAAACGGTTGTAGAAGTCAAAGAATATTCATAAAATGAATACTCCAGAGACAGCCCATTTGGAACAACAAACCCTCCATTTTTGTTGGAGTTAAAGCCTTGTATTATGTTTTGTGTCACATTTTTCTTCATGGAGTTGCTTGGTGGGCATTACTGCTGGCCAGTTTCCTTTCAAGTACACCTGTAAAAAAAACTTCTCCATATAGTTATTGGGTTTCATGATGCACATTTAAGAGCTGGCATGAGGAGTGGAGAATATACAAGAGCTGGCTACTGATAGTGTTAACACAACTAGAAGTCCTATGCCAAAGGCGGATGAATTAGTCTCATAGAATCACAGAACCATAGAATGGTTTGGGCTGGAAGTGACCTTAAAAATCATCTAGTTCTGATCCCCCTGCCACGGCCAGGGACACCTTCTGGGGCTCCAAGCCCCATCCAACCTGGCTTTGAATACTTTCAGGGTTGGAGCCATCACAACTTCTCTGGGCAGCCTGTTGCAGTGCCTCACAACCCTCATGAGGAAGAATTCGTATAGCAAACAGGACACTCAAAATACTTAACACTATTTTTTTCCTTTCTCTGAATTTTTTCCCCAGATCCTCCTGGGTTTTTCATCTTTTTTTTGTCTCTGTATTCTTTACACTTTTTTTACTGACTTGGTAATTCACCCTCAGTTTCAGAGGGAAAAAAAATTCACTTGCAGCCTATTTGAAACTAAGAGTTTGATCCTGCAATCACTTAAGTCGAAGGCAACAAGAGAGTTCTGTTCAATGGGAATAGAACAGACTCAGAGTTCCTGGACAGTGTGGTTTTAATCAGAGACCCTTCACATTTAAAAGGAAATAATTTGCATCATATTAGTATTCATTGTCCACCTACACAGGATGGGAAGTTTGCTGAACAAAAAGGTTAAGTGTGCTGATGCCAAGAGGGCTTGCACATTGCAGAGCTGTCTGGGCAGTGAAAGTGTCTCAGCTGTACCTGTTCCAGGAAATTACACCAAAGCCCCTCTGCATACACAGCTCAGGGGAGTCCGACCTGCTTCTAACCGCACATCAAAGGTAGCTGAGATGGTTGTGTGTATTCTTTCATCCCAGGAACACTCCAAGTGTACCAAAACCAAAAATATTTTGAAAGAAGGTAACAGAAGGGAAGCTGCTGCAGCCCAGCTGACATGGTTTACTCAAATATGTCACTTTAGATCAACAGAGAAAAGTCCTCCTGCAAAGTGTTTATCAAGGGACCCTTGACTGGAAAAATGAGACAAGAGTTCTTTGTGCCCGTTGCAGGAAAGCTTATGTGGTCTTTACTATGCCAGGCAGTTGCCTGTGTGCTGCACACAATCATCTGGAGTCTAGGGCTGCTTCTGGAGAATCTGTGAAACATGACTGAGACAGAAAATTTGTTGTCAGAGGGCTACAATTTGCTACAGAGATGCAGCCATCTCCACTAGGAAGTTTTAGGCACCTGCAGTTCAAAACCAGGTTGTTTAGGTGTTTTATACAAGGTGAATTTTTTTCTTTCTATAACTTTTGATCTGATATTTTACCTCTGGTGATGAAAGACTCAAACCTCTAATTCTCTTTCCAAGAGGCTTCTCAGAACTCCTTTGAGTCTTTTCTCACTGTGTTTTAATAATTTAATTTATATTCACTGAATCATTTTCCTCTTCATCTTTTAATTTAGAGCAGAATCTGGAAATGCAAAGCTCCTTTCTAATAGTTTGGAGGGGTTGAGGATTTTTTTTCTCTGAATGGATCTCTGATGATAAACAGCACCATGTAAAACATCCCTAGTAAAACTGGTAGCTTACAGAATAGTGAAGGAATCTCTAGAGATTGTCTAGTTACTGCCTTCCTGTCCTGGAGAGACTACTAGATACAGTGTGCTCTCAAATATATTGCCTGTGAGCTCTAAAATGTGCTATAAAACTTAATCTAAGACATAAAGAAAGGATAAAAGGGTGAATTAGATATGAGTCCTTGTAATTAATCACTGAACAGTTCAGGGATCTGGTGGAACACACAGGTATGGAGATACCTTTCCTGCTTCTTGGCAGAAAGTAGGTTCTATCAGCTGGGTTGCACATGGTTCAGCACATCAGGTAGGTCACACAGTGTTGTAGGCACTAAAATTAGTATACTGCCATTGGGATAGAAATTAATATAGATTGAACTGAACAGGTTGTAAAAATATAGACACTGCTTGAAAACAAAAAGCTACGAGGCTTGTTGGTGTCAGGAGCCTCGCTGTCTGCTCAGATTGTGTCAAGCTCTGCCTCATGTAAGAGCAGTGAGCTACTCCCAGCACCTTCAGTTCTGAACACAGAAATAATAGAGTTTTATCCACCTCTTTGGGAAGAGACTGAAGAGATGAGTTTTCAAGTGGAAAACACCTTACAGTGGATCATTTCACTGATATGTTGTGGCTGCTGAGGACCACTGAGAGAGACTGTTTACGAAGGCCTGTAGTGATAGGACAAGGGGCAGTGGTTTCAAACTAGAGAGCAGTAGATTTAGATTGGGTGTTAGAAATGAGTTTTTAAACCACGAGGGTATTGGAGCACTAAAATGGGTTGCCCAGAGAGGTAGCTGAGGTCCCCATTCCTGGAGATATTCAAGGTCGGACCTGATAAGGCTTTGAGTAGCCTGATCTAGTGGAAGATGTCCCTGCTCACTGCACGGAGCAGAGGTGAGCTAGATTATCTTTGGAGGTCCCTTCCATCCCAAACCATTCCATGATTCTATGAATGCCACACCCTAAAGTGCTTGTACATCTTCTAGGAAAACAGTGTGGCCAGCAGGACAAGGGAGGTTATTCTGTCCCTATACTCAGCACTGGTCAGGCCACACCTTGAGTTCTATGTCCAGTTCTGGGTCACTCAATTCAAGAGAGATGTTGAGGTACTGGAACATGTCCAGAGAAGGAAGACAAAGCTGGTGAGGGGCCTGGAGCACAGCCCTGTGAGGAGACGTTGAGGGAGCTGGGGCTATTTAGTTTGGAAAAGAGGAGGCTCAGGGGTGACCTCATTGCTCTCTACGGCTACCTGAAAGGAGGTTGTAGCCAGGTGGGGGTCAGTGTCTTCTCCCAGGAAACCAGCAACAGAACAAGGGGACACAGTAACAAGTTGTGCTGGGGAGGTATAGGCTGGGTTATTAGGAGCAAGTTCTTCACAGAGAGAGTGACCAGCATTGGAATGGGCTGCCCAGGGAGGTAGTGGAGTCGCCGTTCCTGGAGGTGTTCAAGAAAAGCCTGAATGAGGCACTTAGTGCCATGGTCTAATTGATTGGCATGAGCTGGGTGATAGGTTGGACTGGATGATCTTGGAGGTCTCTTCCAATCTGGTTGATTCTATGATTCTAAAACATCTCAGCCTGGTCCCTCCTTTTATCTGGCAGCTTCTCCCTAACCAGTTATTACCAGAGGGGCAGGATAGTATCTCACACCCTGTTCGAACATCTCCTAGTGTCGGAGGATCAAATCTATTCAAAGATATTCTCCTAAAGGTTGATAACAAGGAAAGCTTACGCAAATATCAGCCAAAGTAGCTGCTGATACTCCAAAGGCTTGGAAAAACAAATCAGATCTGAGCTCACAACAGTGAACAGGTAGGAAAAAAATATTTGCCTGAATTTTTATGACCTTGGGCAATTCAATAAATCACATCACTTCACATGCGCAGCTTGATAGGAGTCAGACAGCTGCAGAACTCTTGAGGACTAGGCCGTGGATTCTGGGAGGAAGGAAATATCTGCCACACGCAGTAAATAAAAAAGAAGGTTGAAAAAAAAATATATGTATATACACACACATAGTTCTGCTGCAGAATCATTCCATTCAGCACGGCTAGGAACACAGGCAGCTACAAACTGATCATTCATCTCCAACATAAACACAGATTTGGTTAGACCAGCAGTAACATAGGTTGAGATTTTTAGTAGATGACATAAATAAGTGTATTTTTATATTTCCTGACTGCATTAAGCTTGAAATCAGAGTTCTAAAATGTGAGCCCCACACTATAAGGCTTCTAATAGCCAATAAATTCAGATAGTCACAGTGCAGCAATGTTCTCTCCTTAAAGGTACAGTTTGCTGCAGTGGATACAAATACAAGGGGACTTGGGTTTTTATGGATTTGAAATTATATGTAGCTGAACGTGATCATTCAAAAAAGGTCAAAGTTCTCTTAGGACGACAGCAAGATGGAAACCACTTCAGAAGGCACAAACTCAGATTCCAAATATTATTTCTACATGGAAAGACACCTAGTAAGGAGATGGGGGGAGGGTTGGGAAAAATTACTTTCTCCCCAAAAGGTACAGGTCAGGAGGGGGAGCTCAGTCCAAGAACATCAACATAGTCCTCTGTTCCTACCCTACCTCAGTACACTAAGAAAGCATAAAACAAGTTCAAAGAATCATAGAATAGTAGAGGTTAGAAGGGAGCTCCAGAGATTATTGAGTGCAATCCCACTGGCAAAGCAGGATCACCTACTACAGGTCACACAGGAGCACATCTAGACAGGTCCTGAAAGTCCCTAGAAAAGACTTCAGAACAAGTTCTCATCCTGGTCAGTGTATCCATTTCCAATTTGTAAAGTAGGGACTACAGTGCTAGAATTTCATTAGGTAGTATTACAGGAATGATTGACCTCAGACAATTACCAGTGTTACTGAAGAGCTAAAATACTTAGATGCTAAAGGTTATTTTTAATCTCTATTATAGCACTTTAAGGTGAAGATAGGCTATTATCATCATCCTATCCCACACTGAGGAACTAAATACCACAGATACAATGGATTTTTCAGCTTCTCAGAATTGGTTAGTGGCAATACCAGGAGTGATTTTCAGTTGACAGTTGGCCATACAACAGTTACCAGGTATCTAAAATCCCTAAAGGTTGATGCCCATCAGTCAGAGAACTTCATGAGAGAATCTGAAGGATCATAATGCTGGATTTTAGCACGACACTACTCAGTAAGCAAGCTCTGGCTGAAGGAGAGCAGTGCACTGCATGGACTTCGTGGGCACATCCTTTGATACGGAACAAAGTTTAGTTGTGGGTCTTGTACAAAGAGACATGATCCCAGTGGGGGAGCAATAAAGAGAGTCAGTGTGTACTGGGTCTGCTGCCCGTTATTGACTGGATGCTGCTGGAAGAGCCAAGATGAAAATATCTGAGTGCTGATGTCACTTCCACACAATTGCTTTGGAGGCCACTTGGTTTGCCTTGGGGCATCTTTTCACTTTAGGAGACTTGCTGAGCTTTGTCTGATGGCTGGCATTTTATGATCAGAAAGAAATTAAGATGGCAGCTAAGGGTCTCACTTCACAGTGAGTAAAATAATCCTTGTAAGGGAGAATCTGTCATTCCTAGCTCAGTTTAAAACCCAGCAGCTGAGAGTAAGTACATGGAATGCACTAGCAGAAGAAAATTTAAAACACCAAGTACTTTTGAGCGGAATTTAGCTGTGTGATGACAAACAAAACAAAAATAATAACCACCTCTCCACCCACCTATGTTAAGGTTGAAAAGTCAAGTATGCAAGAGCTGGAAACACCAGAAAGAAAGTTGCCTTGTGTAGTTCTAATTTCACTTCTGCTGTACAACACAATTAAAAGATATTTTTCCCCACGGCCTCACCCCATTCAGTGGCCAAGATGAACAGAGCCTTTCAGTATTTCTTTTTTTACCTTTCTAAGGCAATGTGCGGCCTTGGTTTTATTTATTGCATGCAGTATAAACTCGTCACTGAAAACAGGACTATTCATATCCTTGTGGGTTTTAATGTAACACTTATCACAGAAATATTTGCTTCAAAAACATAACCAATGTCTCATGACAAAACCCCTGCCAATGAGGTAGGATGGTAGCAGGGTCCCTTCAGCCCAAGCGCTTAATCAGAATCAGAGGTCCCACAAGATTGTTTTGATTAGTATGAGATCATCTGAACGTAGTGTATCATATAGTCTTGTTTTCAACAAACCAATGGTAACAAAACCCCATTTCTCTGACAGAGAGCTCCAAAACTTCCACTGCCACAAATTCTGTGTTTGAGAAACCATCCTTTTCTTTAAAGGATCATCTGCAGCATTTGCAAACCTTATTTTCTGTGGTTAAGGCACCTCCTTCTAACACCACTGGTCAAACAGCTTGGTACAGGGCCAAGAAATGTAGCAGAGTAAGGTTAGGATGAAACGATTCCTAGTGGGATTTTGGAAAACTCCCACTAGGAGTTTTAGAAGTGTATGTGGACATGATTGCAGTTATACATCTAAACTCCCCAAAGCAGTCATATTTGATTGCAAAAAACCTGACACCACTTGCTGTTTGTAGGAGAGTTTTGCTGGAACACCACAGTGCCAATGTTCTTTTTCAGCAGTTAACCAACCATCAGCAAAGTCTTAAATAAGCTTTAATTCTGCGACTACATAATCATTCTTCTCACAAACAAGGCAATTTGCATCCACCCTTTTGATTTGGATCTGAGCTACAAAGCAAGTAACTCTTCTTTTGAGATAGCCTCTCTGCAGAGAACAAGGTTACCTCCAGATTTTCCACCAGTATGAAACCCACTGGAGAAATGCAATTTTCAAGATAATGCAATCCCAACTCCACAACCTCTCAGAGAACTCACTTTATGGTTCCCTATGTCATACAGTTCATTTTATATCACAGTCATAGAGAAAAATGCTTTTGTTTGAAATAGTCTTTTAAAAAGAATTACCTACTGTTCTGAGAGCCATCAAGATCTTTCTGTTCTCCTGGTCCATGCTGCTTATTTGCAACTGTTCCTACTCTTCAGAGGAGAGGATCTGAAAGAATTGAAAGAAAAATGCACAATGCAGTTTGTATCCACGAGACTGGAAATTTGGCATGTCTGGAGGCTTCGGCATCATTATTGTTATTACTATTATAATTATCACAAATATATTTCTGAATTTGTATTTTTTGCATAACTGGAAGATTCACTGTAAAGAAAGTAGCTCTTTAAAATGTCAGCTTGCATTATTTCAAACTCAACTACTTCAGCAATGACTGGAGCTAAGAGTCTTTTTATATTTGAAGTGGTAAAAAGAAAGTTAACAGACATGACTTCAAATATCAGCTAACAGCACCTTTAAAAATGCCACCATTATTATCCTAGGATGCAGCTACTTGAAACACTGGCACTGCCACAGCCTGCACTGGGTCACAGAATCACAGAAACATTCAGGTTGGAAAAGACCCTCAGGATCACCAAGTCCTACCAATAATCCTACTCTACAAGGTGCACCCTAAACCATATCCTCAAGTACCACTCCAACTGACTTTTAAACACATTCAGGGTTGATGACTCAACCACCTCCCTGGGCAGCCCATTCCAACATCTGACCACTCTGTGATTTTTTTCCCCCCCTAATATCTAGTCTAAACCTACCCAGTCACAGCTTGAGGCTATTCCCTCTTGCTCTACTACTGCTTACCTGCGAGAAGAGACCAGCATCAACCTCTCCACAACATCCTTTCAGGTAGCTGGAAACAGCAATGAGGTCTCCTCTCAGCCTTCTCTTTTTCAAACTAAACAGCCCCACAGTTTTGTTAGCTGGAATGTTGGGGGGTTGTTGGTTTTTGTTGGTTTTTTTTAATTCAATGATATTTAAAAGTTTTAAAAGCTAGAAAAAAGCAAACAAAGCATCCCTGACTGGAACTACCCCTGGCCAGCCATCTTCTGCTCTGGGTTTAAAAGGATATCCTTAATCATAGAATGGTTTGGGGTGGAAGGGACCTACATAGAGGCTCACTAATGCTCTGGAAACAGGTCAGTGCTGCTTCCTCTACATGCTTAGGAAGCTATGGTGATGTTAACAGCTGAGACAGATAAAAATTGTAATCATTTACTGCCAACACCTGGGTAAGTTTAAGATGTGAATCTTCTAAAGCTTCTAGTGACACCTCTTCACGTTTCTCTGAGCTTGGATTCACTTTTAGCTCAGGCTTGGGGGTTTTATTTTAAACTTTAACAAATGTAGTTTCTGATCCATAGCAATGTTTCAAGAAATTATTTCCATTATTCTTTCTTTCACTGCATAAAACAAAACAAAAAAAAAAAAAAAGGGGGGGGGGGCTCCTGAAATGTTAACCCTTCAAAGGCTCTCAGAACCTCACCTATGCTGTGCTGCAATTAGCTAGACTTTCTACTGACTTAGTCAGCTTTGGAACAGTCCCCTAAAAAATAATGGGGCTGTGACATAACGAAGCATTGGGGTAGCTACTTCACTTTAATAATATATTAAATCACCATTGGTTTCCACTGGCGTAAAAGTTGCTAATGAGCAGTAACCAGTAAGGTCTCATCTCTGAAATTTATCCCTGAAAAGGCAAAAGGAACAGCAATAGCTTTTATTTGCTGGTTTTTGTTTGTTTTAATAAATCAGCTACAATATGTACCAGGTCATGCCACCAAACAACTGTTGCTATAAGAGCTTACCCAAGCTGGGCAAGGATTGAGATTACTCTAGTTCGTCTTCACACCTTCCCCATGAAGTTTGAAAGTCTCCCTAGGAAATCAGGAGCCTGGCAATTTTAAAAGCAGTTCTCTCAGGCTGTGCTCCTGTGAGTAAAGTCCTCCTTTCCCTTGCAGTCCTGCCACTCCAGTTTCAGCAATCCCGAGGCTGCAAAGTGCCTTTCCCATGCTTCGCTGCTCCTCTCCCCATGTATTGGCCAGGCAGAAAGAAGACAAATCCCTACCACTGACCTAGTGCTAGTAGCTCCTCCGTAAGTATCATATTTCCAACACAGTGGTACCCTCTGTGGCACTTCTCATAAGCATTTTCAAAGTGGGTGGTGATCAGTATGGTGACCATTTCATCGGGTCAAGCTGGCCCTGCCCTGGTTCTCTCCAAGCTCGTTCAGTGCTGTGCAATACTGCCTCTTGGTGGAGCACAGCTAAATGCTCTGCAAGGCTCTCAAATATTCTTTATAGCCTAAACCTCTAGACCCAAGCAGAAGCAAAACTAACTCTAGTGTCCTCTGTTATTAAGGTGCTTTATCTGTCCATTTTTGTAAAACCTCTGCCTGCCTGCTGCATAAGAAAAGGTCTAATATTGTATGTTCTGGGGTAGCATTAGAGTGCCCCAGGGGCGTGTTTTAAAACTGGTAGTTAAACTGGACAGCCAGAAGCACTGAATTTGAGTGTTTTGCAAGTTGAATATCCATAGAAAGAACAATGGGATGATTTTAGTAATGAGCTACATCAACTAATTCAATAATGAACTAATTCGACCCCTTCCAAAACAATTAGTGAACTCCAACTCATTATCCATTTACAGTGCTTGGGCACCTTCATTAATCATCACTGTTCCTTGTTGCTATACATATTTATGTTCTGGAGGCAGTGTAAAGATGGTCATGGGGTAAAAAAAACATCATAGCTATGCTTTTTTTGTTCAAATTCAAAAACAGTGATGGGAAAACCTCCAGAAGCATTCTTGATGTTTTGTAGTTGTCAAGACACTTCATTTTCTCTCATTCCCAAGCTTCAGAAGCTTCCTCTTTCTGATTGCAAACAGATGATGGTAGAGCATGCAATTAGCTTAATACCAGTGAATTCCAATCAGTGGTAGCCTGCAGCAGCTTTTCAGTGTTCACATCAAATGGAGGCCTGCTCTTAGCATGAAGCTGTCAGCAGGAAAAGATAAATTAAAACTGATTATTAGAAGCAAATGTCTGTGACCTTCTTCATTGCACCCAGGAGTATCTCTAACGTCTGTCATTTATCATATGTCATGGTTGGGATTTCCAAACATCCACTGAGCTTGGGTATTCAAAATCCAGTATGCACCTTTGACTGGATCAGTGCAAAGTCTCATGAATTTGGGGAAGAAAAGTGTTAACCAAAATGGGAAAGTGCACCTCTACAAGCACCAAGAAATATTAGGAATATACAATTTAGAAGCTTATTTGAAAACAACACCCTTAAAACGTGAGTTTTTAGTACAACTAGAATAGATTCTGAAGATTTATCCCATTCATGACAGTCTTTGCAAAACAGAGATAACAGAGATGGCAGAGTTTCAAGTATTTTAGTTTTTCTGAAATTACCCCAGTAAAGCCAGTGTTTAAGAGCTATTCACTGTGCTCAGTAGGCATAAAATATGACAGGACTAGTTTCCAGAATAGTGTAGGAACTGCTAAGTAAATGTGCTCTAAGTTCCACAATTACCTATCTTGATCTCATCTCAGAGAGCACAGTTCAAACAAAAGATGATTCAGATTTCTGGAGGTTCTCTTAAGATGGAGACTATCTTCAGAAGCTGCCCACAAGACTTCCCAGGATACAAGAAGCTTGGTATCCCCTGCAGTGGGAGGCCACAGAGGTATGCCTGTCAAACTGGGAATCAAATAGTTTCATGGCAAAATTCTGCAAATGGTGCCAGCCAATGTTATCAGTGCATTGCATTCCAGATGCCCTGAAAGGGGTGTTGAGCCTCCTGGTAGTCCAAAGAAAGGCAGGTTTGTCAGCAGACCATTCATGGACAGTGTGAAGAGCTGAGAAAAAGGCAGATAACAAGGCCAGGCCCAATAGAATTTATTGGGTAGAGGGATAGAGGTGTGCAAACATGACCACATCAGCCTGGCTAAAAGCATCTGTGTCAGAAAGAAAAATGGCTCTAAGCATGGAGAATTTGTCAGTCTTTATTCTGGGCAACCCTGGTGTATATATATATATATGCGAGCTCAAAACCATGAGTCTTCACTGTCCTCAGTCTCTTTGTAGGCAATAAAATGCATCTCCCACATTTCCAAACACTCTTTTCTGCCTTTAGAATCATAAGGAACACTTCTGAACATCTTCACTGCTAACTCTTTTCAACTTCTTCAAGTCAAAGCAGCACCATAATTGACTGCAAAGTAAGGCATCCTCATTTCAGTTGCTTTCTATGTTCTGTTTTAATCTGAGAAGCAAGTCCAGGCCACTAGTACAGTTGAGCACTTGACAAAAAGTTTCCAAAACCAGCTAACATAATGCAAGGAAAGTAATTTTGTAACACAGAAAAAATACAAGTACAGTTATACAAGTGTTCTTGTTCCAAGAACAATTGTAAGTGGGTTTTGTTTTGATTTTGAAAAATCTCCAGTATCTCAGGGTAGCTGCAGCAGACCACACACTGGAAAAATTACGTGTTTTTATGGTCACTGTACAATAAGAATGGATTTTTCTCTCTGGGACAGAAAAGGCCCATTCAAGGTTGGAAAGGGAGTGCAGCTTGGAGGAATGAAGAATCAGGAAGCTGGGGAGATAGGTTCTAATTCTGGGAGGATGATTTGGTTGAGTAGTCTGAACAGCTGCCAGGAAATTGGGAAAGACAGCTTCTCCTTTTTCATCAGCCTAGACAAAATATAGGGGTTAATAGCAAAAAACTAAATAAATACCAGTTTATGGTGTCTGCAGTTAGGGGTGACTCCTTCTCTGGTTGTCTGTCTGGAGATAAGAGGGTTAGGTACACAAAGTGGGGAGATAAGTAATCAATTTGTTTAAGATGGTGGGGCTTGTACCAAAGCTTTTGTGCTACAGCCACACAGAGTTCTGCAGCAAGACAACACAGAAATCTCTGTATGGTTTATGGATGAAGATCCACTCCAGGCTGCAGAAAAGTGAACAGCAGATAAACTGCAAACTGAAAGTCAGTTGTGACTCTCCCCTGAACTTCCCAAGCCACAGTAGTAGGCCAGTTGCATAACCTACTTTCCAGGTTATTTTACTGCAGTCATTGGGCAATTTTTGGATGGACTCCACCAAGTACAATTTTTTTTTTTTAAACATTCTTCTTACCAGTAAAGCAAAATAAAAGATTTTACAGCCTTGATGTTTTCTGGCACATTTTAAAACTGTTGCTAACAATTTTTTTCCAAGAGGAAAAAAAAAAATTACCAATCTGTAGTAGCATAAATATCTCATGACTTTTGTTTTTTGTAAAGTTGGGCTTTTAACCAGGAAACTGGCAAACAACATCACAGAAAAAGGTTGTATTAAGAGAAGAAAACCCATGTAAGCACAACTTACAGAGTGGGATGATATCATGTTTCTATTGGTCTGTGTTCAATGTAGTCTGAAAGAATTATGTTGTCATGCACACCAAGGCTCTGCTCCCTCTGCCCACTGCAGTCAGTGGCACTCCACTAGATAACTTCAGTGATGCATGAGCTGGTCCCTAAAGGAGCAGCCTGGTTTGCATGTATGGCACTAGGCAGAGAGGCAAGAGATCTGAATTCAGCTCTAAGGTCAGTACAAAATCCCCGTGAGATTTCTGGCCAGTCTCTCTGGGCTTCAGCTTCTTATCCATGAAGAGGGTTGGTCTGTCTTTGCTTCCCCTACCTGCCTCTGAATAGTCACAATCTGTCCTGTGGCATACCAAAGCCTTTGGTTTTGGTGCGTGGTTTAGCTGAAATTGTGATTTAACAAAGAATGACTAATTTGCACCCTTGATCTTCGCAGCTCTAGCATCACACAGCACTGCAGTGGCTCTTGCACACTGCCCTGCCCAGTTCTACAAGAGTTAAAGCATGCCAAATGCAGAGCAAGTGCTTCAAAATGTACCTTGTCACCAAACTCACCTGCGTCAGGCTGACCTGTGTAGACAATACTGTCCTTCATGCACATCATAAATCACAAAGTGATTGCTTTGATCACAAAGCTAGTTGATTTTCAAGGATCATCTTCTGTATGCTGGAATATGGTCCATCCCAATGAGCAAAAAGTCAAGCCATGGTACCAAGAGACCTGCACAGATGAACACAGAGCTCCCAATGACATACCCTCTACATTATCAAGCATTTCTTTGCTTCTGAGTTCATATGAACAGCAATGCTCTTACTTCACACTACCAGGCAACATTTTTCATAGAATCATAGAATGGTAAGGTTGGAAGGGACCTCAAGGATCATCTAGTTCCAACCCCCTGCCATAGGCAGGGACACCTCCTACTAGTACAGGCCACTCAAGCCTCCTCCAACCTGGTCTTGAACACCTCCAGGGAGGGAGCAGCCACAACCCCCCTGGGCAACCTGTGCCAGGGATACCTGTCACCACCCTCACTGGAAAGAACTTCCTCCTAACATCCAGTTCAAATCTCCCCTCTGCCAGTTCAAACCCATTGCCTCTTATCCTGTCATTGCAAGACCTTATAAATAGTCCCTCCTCAGCCTTCCTGTAGGTCCCTTTCAGATACTGGAAGGCTACTCTAAGGTCTGCTGGAAGCCTTCTCTTCTCCAGGCTGAAGAGCCCCAACTCTCTCAGCCTGTCCTTATATAGGCTTTTATGTATTTTAAAGCTCTTTCATGAAGCTGACCGCTAGAGGGCACCAGTACTGCTCAAAGAGAAATAAATACAAAATTTAAAAAAAAAAAAAAAAAAAAGGAAAAAAGGACACGGTCAAATAAATCAATCAATGGAAATTCTCTTACAAACTGTACAGCTTCAGAGGCATGGGACAGCAGGTTCCACAGTCACGAACCACTCACCCACAGGAAGCCCAAGTCCAGGCAGTTAGGTGGGTGTATTGCAGCAGGGAGAAAATTATCCAACTACCTAGACCAAAGTACCAACAGGTGCTTTTCTTCCCTTCCTAACATGACTCTGGCCAACCTGATCTAGTTGAGGATGCCCCTGCTTACTGCAGAGGAGGTTGGACTAGAGGAGGATCCCTTCCAACCTGGTCCATTCAATGGTTCTGTGACTCCTCTGCTTACAGGCCACTTTCCTTAGGTTCATATATTCCTCTGTATCACTGCTGGCCATGATGCTACCTCTGCAGTATCCCAGTCCTATGTCAAGGCTCCCATACAGGAGTAGTAGTTATAGAATCATAGAATTCATCAGGTTGGAAAGGACCCTCAAAGGTCATCTTGTCTAACACCTCTGCAGTGACCAGGGACATCTTTAACTAGATCAGGTTCCTCAAGGCTCCATCAAGTTTGACCTTGAATGTCTCCAGGAATGGGGCCTCCACATCTCTGGGCAACCTGTTCCAGTATTTCACTACCCTCATTGTGAAGAACTTCCTCCTAATCTCCAACCTAAATCTACCTTGCTCCAGATTAAAACCATTGCTCCTTGTCCTATCACTATAAGCCCTCCTAAACGGTTCTTGCCCAGCTTTTTTGCAGGTCCTCTTCAGATACTGAACTGCCACTGTCAGGTGTCCTCAGAGCCTTCTCTTCTCCAGGCTGAACAAACCCAACTCTCCCACTGTTTTCATAGGATAGTTTGCTCCAGCTTTCTGATTATGCTCCTTCTCTGGATCCACCTCAGCAGACCCATGTCCTTCCTGTGCTGAGAACTCCAGAGCTGGATGCAGTATTTCACTGCTACTCCTGAGAGGCTCACTCCTTCTCAGAAGAGGCTCATCCCTTCTCTCCCAGTGGAGAAAGGCTTTTCATTCCTAAATTCCAGGTGAGCAGCAATGTCTGAAACCACAAGTTTTCAGCTCAGCAAGCCCTAGGAATGGGTTTGCTCATTTCACAGCCTTTTCAATGCACACTATCTACGAGGAGAGGCTGAAAGAGAACTTAAAAAACTGAAAGAATAAACAGCATAGCTCAAGCTGAACAACTGACCTCCAAGAGTGGGAGACTTGTGCTTTCCACAAAGCTATCACAAGGGGTTCCCCTGGAAACAAGAGAAAAGAAAAAATATGTTGTTATTCAAGGCTGCGTCTTAAATATCTGATTCAAAATTGTGCCATATACAAACTAAAGCCTTGGCCAAAACAAAATCTACCAGTGAGGTTTGCCTGCCAAATACCATCCAGGACACACACATTTGCACCAAGAGAAGAAAGTCTACAAATGAATGATCTACAGATTTATGCACTGCATAATTGCACTTGCTCTTGACATTCAAGTGCAATTCTGTATGAATGTATACATCACTCACAACACAAACTTTGCTTACAAAGGAAAATCCCTCACTGCTGAAAGATTCGTGTAGTTAAGCTAAACCTTTTCCTGCAGCATTGACTGTGAATACAAAAGGATTGTTCTTTTTTGTTTTGGCTGTAAATGCTCTTTCCAACTAGATGTTTCTCCCGAGTTTTTGTGGCAGTTGGATTAATTCCATGCAATTATTGCCTGAAAGTAAATTTATTCTGAATGCCCTGGTGAATTTCTGGCAGTTCAGAGGAATCTCCCAGTTGGGAAACATCCACTGTGAAGCACACCAGGTAAGCCAGAAATGGGGGGAAATGGAAATAACTCAATCTATGATTGCCAGAGAGCACGACAGTCAAAAGGGTGTTTTACAGTGCCAGCCTTATAGCCTAAACTTGATGAACTTTTTTTGCACTAATAGTTGTTTCCTCTGCTGCATTTGTAAATGTATGTGCTATAAAAACAGAGTAATAGCAGTTCCAAAAGTTCACTTGAAAAGAAAATAGATAGGAGTAGTCCACAATGAAGTGTGCATTAAAAAAAAAAAAGACTATTTCCTCCAATATAGAGTGGTGCAAAATAACATTTGTTTCAAAATGTACTTCTTGTGCTTGAGCAATTCTAAATCCAGGACTGAAGTAATTTCTAATACAGTTATCAAGGCAAAGAGTGAAAAAACATACTGGGGTTGATTCTGTTGTTATTCCTGACTCCACAGGAGTTCCCCAAAATATGAGTGAGCTCGTTACAAATGCTTAAAACCATAATAAACACCGTAAAATGTCACTAAAGCTGTGCTCTAGCTTTGGAACAGAACCATCAGAACCCCTGCAAAACCATACAGTCCTGTTCCCACAGGGACAATGTCTCAGCTACAAAAACCAGTTCTATACTCTGCAGAGCACATTTGCCACTCTCCTTGCTTCCTTTCACCTGACTGTTGCTCACTGATCTCAACAACGTGAAGCTAAATTTCAGCTAACTTATTGACTAGGCTGAAGAGCCAGATTTGACTGTCAGTGACTAAATTAAAATTAGATGCTTGCAATCTTTTACCCTCAAAATACTGAGTACTTGAGGCTCTGTGATTTTTAAATGTTTGTATCCTGCTGTCTTTTTTTCCCCCTGCAACCTAAACACTTACATCAGAAGCGCAGAGGTGAAGGTTCTCCGAATCCGAGACTAAAAGCCTTTGATGTAGAAGCAGATACATCTCCCCAAACCAGCTCTGCAGTTCCTCTGTTAATTAGGAGCTATGAGATGCTCCTTAACAAGCACAGAGTAAAGACAGATCTCTGAGCTCACACATTCATTGCATGTTCTGAAAAGCATTTCCTTTGCCTTCTAGTTTTAGACAAACTTTTTCCTCCATTTTGGTCAGGAACCAAGCTGCAGGTACCACATAGGCTGTTTGGATCTGGTATCCCAGGTCACTAGAGGGTTCACCAACAGTGTGGGGAAATCACTGCAAAGATTTGGTGGAGGTCTTACATTTTTACATGCAAGAGACAGAAACTTCAAAATCACGTTAAAAAGCAAGTCAGAAATAAACTGTTGCTCAGTTCTGTTTGGCCAGTCTGTTCCATTAGTGATGTCTCCTAACACAGAGGTAAAGAGCACACAGTGGACTCACAATGGGTCACTTGCTTCTGAAGGTGGTTTTCCCACCTCACTCTGTCACTTGCCCCAGGGCCGTGCAGGAGGAGCAGATGAAAAGAGATGCTGAGTAGAACGCAGCTCTTTCTCCCCAGCAGCAGGGCTGATTTCATAGAGGCAGGCAAGGACATGGTGTTTTCAGACCTCCATGTTCCTGCTCTTGCTACTCCCAAGGCTGTTAAATGCTTTGTCCTACACAGGTAATCCAGCTGACTGGTTTAGTGTAATCCCAGTTTGCTTTGCGAAGTTCCAGATATATTTACCTTTTACACAGCTCTCCAACACAAAATATGACTGTTGTAATAAGATACTTTTTCTAAGTTTCCTCACCTTCTAACCCCCTCTTCAAATTCACCCACAGAGGTTCAGGAATGTAAACCAGATCCTTTATGAACTGTGCAAATTTGAGGAAAATAGTGCTGTTCTTTCTGAAACTTTATACCAGATGGTTAAAACTGCTCATCTCACCAACAGTGTCACCTGATCTAGCAGTTTCAAATATATTACATCCACAGTAGCACTTAAAATCAATGCTGGAACTGGCTAACAGGGGCATCCTCAACATAGAAGCTGTAGTTATTTAAAATCGTTAACAACTGCAAGTATTCATTTCCCTTTTCAACTTCCACAAGGTTTGTTTTCAGAACATATTTAGATAGCAAGATGCTAGCAGCAGCATCACTTTTCTTTCTTGCTCCTACTTGTGATCAGTTTACAGGAACAGCTCCAAATCCAAAATAAAACAGCTACCAACAAAGAGAGTCAGAGATGAGCAGCATTATACAAAAGATGCAGTTATAATTCTGCTCTTCATTCTTCTCTCATCACTCTGCCAGAAGATGCTTTTCCACTTAACCCAATCTCTGCTTTTAGTCTTCAATAAAAATTAGGTGGGGAAAAGTAGCTTTTGCCTTTTGCTCACCCTCAGCCTGCTCTGTATAACGGCAATCTTTGACAATACTATTCTGTTTTATCAGGTGGGAACAAGCAGAGGACACTTTGCAGTGATAAAATTAGAAGCAATGAAGACTTGTATTTGGGAGATGTGCTATATGCTTGTGCTGGTAATACAGCTGAACACAGCTGAGGATTTCCAGTGGACAAAGAATAATCCAGGCTCTTTCTATTACGGCACCTTTCCAGCTGGTACTTTTACTTACAGTTCATTGTGGGTTTCACAATGGTCTAGAACCACTTGTGTGTTTGCATAAAATTACCAAAAGCTTCTCCTTGTCCTTACAGGGAAATAGGAGAAAGAAAAAATTCAGGCTCTTGCAGAACACATATTTCACACCACCTTCTGCATCTAGCCCTGAAAACCACAGAATCGTAGACTGATTTGGGTTGGAACGGACTTTAAAGATCATCTAGTTCTAACCCCTACCATGAGTGAGGACACCTCCTACTACACCAGGTTGTTTAAGGCACTATTCAACCTGGCTTTGAACGCTTCCAGGTCTGGAGCCTCCACAACTTTTCTGGGTAACCTGTTCCAGTGCCTCACCACCCTCATGGTTCACAGAACTCTGATTAATATTTCATAGTCAGATCCCTTTCCTGTCTGCGATTAAGATGCACACTATAACAACTCACATCTGTCAACTCTCCTTTTTCATAAATTATCTACAACTGGTAAGGAATTATAAACTAAAAATAGCCTTCATTGTGCAGCAAACTTGAGAAATGAACATGAGTAAAAATTGGGTTTGTTTCAAGCTGTTTGGTTTTATCTAATTTGCTCTTCTGTATTGGTTTAGGAAACTTTGTCCTTTCTTCTACATGTATTTATATAGGCTCATACATTTCAACCAACCAAAATCAAATTTAAAATGACAGAGGCACTGATTTGTTTTCCTGCTCAAGTTTTTATGAGGCTTATGAAATGGATTAATTCCATCTTTGTGTTTAATACTAGAAAGATATGCCAGCATCTTTCTGTATCTTTTACAGTAAAACAGTAAAATTCTGATTTTTTTAAAAATATATCTATATCTCACATATTAAAAAAAAAAAAAAAGTCAGGCAGAAATTATGTGGGAGTTCAATTTTTTCTTGCAAGAAGGTATTTTTGCCAAGCTATCATTGCACTACCTCAGCACTGTAAAATACTACTAACAAGGTTTAATATATGAACGAGTTAAGATTCCTTTATGGAAAAGGACAACTTTAGTCTCAGTCCCTTTTTATGCACTAATAAAGTTCCACATAGAACTTACCAGCTTCTTCTTCAGCAGATGTGGAATCACACACACCTCAAAGCCAAGCTGTGCAACTCTAAAGGTGTATCAATAGCTTTTTCCTAACAAAATCCAGTACGAAGATCAGTTTTGCAGGAAAATATTTAAATCCTAACTCACTTATTTTTACCTTTAGGTTTTTTGTGGGGCGTGGGAAGCTCTGCATACCAGACTGAAGGGGCCTGGGACAAAGATGGGAAAGGACCAAGTATCTGGGATGCTTTTACTCACAGGAAAGGGAAAGTATTCAGAAACGAAACGGGAGATTCAGCATGCGATGGCTACGACAAAGTTAAGGTACTATTAGAGATGAACCACTTCTCTACAAACATTCTGGAGTCATTTTCTGATGCAAAGATAAAATGCTTGACTTGCTCTGTGGTTGCTAAATGAGTTGTTAAATGAATTGCTGTCATTTAACTAAGAAAGCCAAGGGGTGATATTCTCTATTAGTTCAGTAAAATCTTCTTCCCTAATATCTCAGAAAATCACTAATACTATAGAATCCCCCTAATACATCTGTTTTTCCTCAAATCCTGTGTTCAGCTGATTGCATTTTCTTTACACAGGATGACATTCAGTTACTGAAGGAGCTGAAAGTTAATCACTATCTGTTCTCTATCTCCTGGTCTCGCATCATGCCCACTGGCATCAAAAGTAAGCATAACAATTCCACTGTCTTCTTACTGGTATTAGCAGGGAAGAGATTTTACTCCTGAGTATACAAGGACAGGCTTTGTCGGGTTTGTTCAGCCTGAGGAAAAAAAGGCTCCAGGAGACCTTCTGGTGACCGCCTTTCAGGGCTGAGAAGATAGCTGGGGACAGACTTTTGAGCAGGGCCTGTTGTGACCAGACGAGACGTGATGGTTTGGAGTAAAAAAGCAAGATAAGACTGGAGAGAAGAAATAAATCTTTGACCCTGAGGATGGTGAGAGCCTGACCCAGATAGCCGGGAGATGCTCCATTTGGAAACATTCCAGGTCAGGTTGTTTGGGGCTCTGAGCAACCTCCTCTAGTTGCAGATGTCCCTGATGACCAAGTGACCTTGAGAGGTTACTTCCTTCCAACCCAAACTGTGTTGTGATTCTATACCATAGTTGCTTAACATGACTGGTCATTACATTTCTGGGGGTTTTAAGCTGCAGAACACATTCATCACTGTCATGTAAAACTCCTCAGTTAAAAATGTTAGATTCCAGTTATGTGAGAAGCAGTCCAGGTCATTTCTCATCTGTATTTTCCATCAGCAGAGCAACTGAATGAGAAGGGAATACAGTTCTACAACAATACAATTAACAGTCTTCTGGAAAACAACATTATCCCTATTGTGAGCCTCTATCACTGGGACCTGCCACAGGTGAGGCAGAGTTTAACTTACTGAAATATCTAATATAAACGCCGATGAGGTGAAATTTATTTCTACATTTAAGGACTAGATGTACTTTATAAAAATGCTTTAAGATGGTTGCATGCATTTCAGTGTGTTTATCATTATCCCCAGTTCATTTGCATTTTATCTACAATGAAGTTTATATACAACGAAGCTTTGAAAAAAAATCTTCTAAACCGCAGAAATATAAAACCAAGTATCTGTTAACAGGTAGATGAAATTTAAATATCACTGAATCTTGACATTTTTATTTATGAAGGTTCTCCAGGAAAAGTATGGTGGCTGGCAAAACATAAGCATGATCAATTATTTTAATGATTATGCAAACCTGTGTTTTGAGAAGTTTGGTGATCGTGTCAAACACTGGATAACTTTTAGCAATCCTTGGGTGAGTGATCAACGTTTTCCTTCCAATCGCTCCCATTACACTCCTCTGTTCCCAAAATTCAGTGAAAGTGACACTACAGAGAAATAGCTTAAGAATTAGAATGGGAGTAGGAAAAGAAAGATTTATGCCATTAATCTTTGTGCTCAAAATCTCAGCAGCCAGATTCTGCAGTCCTTACATAAGAAGGATATGGACCTGCTGAAGCACGGCCAGAAAAGGACACAACAATGATGGGAGGGCTTTAGCCCCTCTGCTTTGAGGACAGGCTGAGAGTTGAGGTTGTTAAACCTGGAGAGGAGAAGGCTCCAGCGAGTCCTTCTGGTGACCTTTCAGGACTTAAAGGGGCCAAGAAGAAAGCTGCATACAGACTTTTGAGTATGGCCTGTTGTGACAGAACAAGGAGTGATGGTTTGAACCAAAAGAGAGAAAATCAGATTAGTTATAAGAATTACTTTTTTTTTTTTAATATTCAGGGTGGCCCAGGTTTCCCAGAGAGGTGACAGATGCCCCTGGAACCATCCCAGGTCAAGTCTAGGGCTTTGAGCAACTCGCTGTAGCTGAAGATGTCCCTGCTGACTGAAGGGGGGAGTTGGACTGGCTGAGCTTTAAAGCTCCCTTCTGCACAACAACAAAGTTTTAAGACATGAGAGAGAGAGAGAGAGAGAGAATAGTTAGAAAGTTACAAATGACCCTTTTTCATCAGGGAACAGCAAACTGGTGAGTCTGCCCACTAATGCTAGTTACCAACACATTGCTTCCAACAAACCACAGCATCTTATCTTATCCACCAAGCAGTGGGATAGCAGATAGGAGGCAAGCAGAGGGGAAGGAAAGAGGAGCTGGAAAGGATGGAGAGATTGAGATGACCAGAGCATGCAGAAGAACACAGGATCTCAGTCTGTAGGATGGCAGCAAACTCCTTAGCTCTGCTGTTCAGAGAATAACTAACTCTGTGTTTGTAGGCAGTTGCTGAGAAGGGTTATGAAACGGGAGAACACGCACCAGGACTGAAGCTCGCTGGATGTGGAGCATACAAAGCAGCACACCATATAATTAAAGTAAAATTATGTGTGAATTAAGGTTTTTTAGCAGATAATTAAGTTTGGGTTTTTTTCCCATTCTGCTCTTTAAGCAGAAATACAGTTTTGCAGTGCTTTCATTTCCAACTCACGTATCAAAATGATCATCTGTTTAAAATACATCAGATTCTTCAGGTGCCTCAGGAGATCCAGGTGCTTGTTGTGACACTGCTGCAACAACTTAATTTTTTCCTTGTTATTGAAATGTCTCTTCTACAGTATGTTTCAAACTGCTGGAGTAAGAAAACATTCAGGTTATGCTAGAAACAAGGAGTAAACTCCTGACCTGTTGTTCCAGTGAGACACTGGAATAGGCTGCCCAGAGAAGCTCTGGATGCCTCATCTCTGGAAGTGTTTAAGATCAGGTTGGATGAAGCTTTGAGCAACCTGATCTACTGGAAGGTGCCACTCCCCACAGCCAAGGGGCTAAAAATAGATTATCTTTAAAGGTCCCTTCCAACTCAAACCATTCTATGATTCTAAGAAATGAACCTGGATTTGGCAAGTGACTTTAGCAAGCCTAGCTCTCAGAAACTTTGCCTAATTTATTCAGGCAATTCAAACACACCCAAAGAACAGAACAGAGTTCTGAATGCTGCATAAAACATCCTGGAATTTAGGGAAGGAATCTTAATCTCACATAAATGCTTTTTTGACCCCTTATATGAACTGAAGTTTCCACAATACACATTAAAAGGATTATATGATGTTTTCAGACACCCCTTGGTGAAAAAACTGCTCTTCATATTCACTAACTTTCTCTGCCATGGCATAACAGATTAAAATGTGCATAGGACCGATTTTAACTTACAGACTCACGCGAAGGTCTGGCACTCTTACAACACCACATGGCGCAGTGAGCAGCAAGGTAAGGATGACTCACTCTATAGTTATGCTTCTCTTTATATTAGAGGCTTAAAGACGAAGCAGAGATTGCAGATTCGCCACTTTGTGTTTCAAGGTATGGTTGGAATTTCCCTAACTAGTGCTTGGGGTGAACCTGTTGATCCACACAACCAGACAGATCGGGATGCTGCTGAACGATACATTCAGTTCCACTTGGGATGGTTTGCAAACCCCATTTACAAAGGAGACTATCCAGAAGTCATGAAGAATTATGTAGGTAAGCCTCAGCAGCCCAACACAACATGACTAAATCACACAGCACATCACACCAAAACAGGCCCTATCCAACATGCAGTTCAGACCGGTATGAGGACATAACAAATGTCCTGTGAGTTAGACAAAGCTGCTGAGCAGTTTTGGGGGATATAGCAGAACCAAAGAATCACACTGCTGTTGAGCTCAACAGCTGCACGTCTCAGTGCTCCGCACTGAAAAGAAAGCAGCTACCTCACTTTTCAGTCATAGCCCATTTTTAGTGGTCTAATTGAGAGTTGTTAAATATTTATCTGGATTTGCCACCTAAGGACAATGATCCGGATGTTTTTCATCACAAAAGGTTGCATTTCTACAGGGTTCCACTGTCTTTGTTTCACAGCATGAAGAAGACAGGCAACATACCCAGCAGCAAAGCATTTCTCATCATACTACATTTCCAAGCACTCTGTCGATACTTATCATGCCCTTTGGGAGAAAAAACAACCAAATGAAAAGCATAAACAAAACAAAAATGCAAAACAAACAAACAAAACCAACAACCCAACACCAGAAAACCCTGAACAAAACCCAACCATCCATCCACTTTAATTCATTATCTTCTCCCTAACTTGCTCACAACTCCTCCAACCCAAAATGATAAAAGGTTACTTCATCTTGATAGTAGTAATCAAACTAACCTGTCCTCTACACTAAGCTCAGGGAAATTTTATTGTCGGTGAGGTAAAGAAAACCAGTTTCTGTGGTTTTCAGAAGTATATTTCCTATAATTATTTTGATAGGTAGGAAGAGTGCCCAGCAGGGCCTGGGGACATCAAGACTGCCAACTTTCTCAGTGCAAGAGAAAGCCTACATTAAAGGCACATCGGATTTCCTGGGAATAGGTCACTTTACTACTCGTTATGTCCTACAGAAGAGCTTTCCCTTTCTACAAGTGTCCAGCTACCAGACTGACTGTGATTTGGCTGAACTGGTGGACCCAAAATGGCCAGCTCCAGGACCTAAGTGGTTATATTCTGTGCCTTGGGGATTCAGAAGATTACTCAACTTCATTAAGGTGATTACAGAGCAAAATGTCTGGTTGCATGCAGAAGCTGCAGGTGATTCACTTCCACTGTTTGAGATTTTCAAGTTTCACCTACACAGTGTCACAGGGGATGTTTCTTTGCCAAACAAACCACCTTCATTTCAGTTCAGGAAACTACAGAGTTCAGTATTTTGTCAATAAAATTTGTAGTTACATTCCTAGCTACACATTTGTCTCACTAAAGGCAACCAAGTAAATCTAGAAAATTGCTTTTAATGCATTTTAATAAGAATCTGATATTCTGTCAAAACAAGATGATTGTGCTGATACAAACCAGTCTAAACTTCTCTTTGCCTGCAGACCCAGTATGGGAACCCTCTCATTTATGTGACAGAGAATGGAGTTGCTGAAAAGGTGCAGTGCACTCAGTTGTGTGATGAGTGGCGCATAGAGTACCTGAAAGGATATATTAATGAAATACTGAAAGGTAACTCAAAAAACATCCTTTAAGTAGGTTTAGACCAGATCTTAGAAAGTTTTTCATTATGAAGGTGGTGAGACTCTGCAATAGGTTTCCCAGGGAGGCTGTGGATGCATCCTCTCTAGGGGTGTTCAAGGCCTGGCTGGATGAGGCCTTGAGCAGTTGAGCCTAGTTGGGACACATCCCTGCCCATGGTGTGGAGGTTGGAGTAGATTATATCTAAGGTCCCTTCCAACCTGAGCCACACCACGATGGTGATTCTGTGATTATTTCAGAGTGTTTTCACCTTATGATTCTGATATAAGTTACAAGGACAAAACATAGAAGAATAAATCACCACAGATAAAAACGGACAGCAAACTAGACTGGTGTTCACAGAAATGACAACCTAGCCGAACCCTAATAAATAATCTACATGAGATCTAATACTGTAATAGATCAGTTTCCACTTTCAGCAAGGAGAAACTGCATTTCATTTCCATTCTTATAGAGCCCTAGTACCTCTAAGATGAAAAGAACATTGCTAGAGAACCTAAATTACTTCACACTTTGTAATTTTTCTGTTCAACTTCCCTTCTTTCGTTCCAGTATAAAACAAGACTACAGAGCCATATTTTGAGTACGACAAACACAGGCAACAAGTTTAACACAGAAATTTGTCTTCTGTTTACAGCTCTAAATGATGGTGTCAATGTCAAAGGCTATACTGCCTGGTCACTGCTGGATAAATTTGAATGGAACGAAGGCTTCTCTGAAAGATTTGGATTTTACCATATTGATTTTAAAAACAAGAACAAGCCACGATACCCAAAGGCATCTGCTGACTACTATAAAAAGATTATCAGTGCAAATGGATTCCCAAATCCAAGAGAGGTGATGTAAATTGCTAATTTCCTTCTTCTTCTTTTTATTTTTTTTTTCTTCAATGTATGGTTAAATATCAGACTGTATTTGATGAAACAACTTTCAAGAACAAATACAGGACATCAAGTGGCACGTTGATTTTGTAAATACAGGATGTGTTAAATACAGACCTCCAGGACAGAGGAAGTAGAAACAGCCTCAACTACTGTTCCCAAAGTATTTTCACAAACTACTTAATGATGTGATCAAAGATTCTGGATCCTGAGTTACCAGTGCTGTCTGATTTCTAGGCAGAAAATGACACATATGTCCTACCTCAGTGGAATATAATATGGGATATATTATGTAATTTGAAAAATGTTTTTAAAAGTTACTTATAAGAAATATATTTCACCTTAAAAAAAAAAAATCACAAACTTTCAGAAAACCATATGTTTACAGAATAAAATAGTTTCGAGTCAACTGCAGTGAACAAATATTCAGGGACGTATGAAGTTGCTCTAGATGCAATAGAGCATTGCAATGGAATAAAACTACTTCATGTCAACCTTCTCAGGTGGAAAACTGGTATGACAAGGCCATGGACACTTGCTCTACCACACAGAAACTCCTTGCTACAGGTAATGATGTTTTCTGTCCTGTTTTATGAAAGTGCATTTCAGAATTTGACTTTCTCTGTGAAAACCTCTATTGGTAGGTCCTAGAAGCACAGGAGATCTCAAATCCAACAAGCTTCTACAGAAAAAAAAATGTCTCTATTCTCTCCAGCTAAAATCTCTAGCTAAACAGATTAACTTTAGCTGGTAATGGAGAACACCAACTGAAAGATGAGATCAGTTCCACACAGTATAAAATGTCATCCTACTTGGCCCCAGCTGCTGAGTGCCATGTTCTGTATCAATTAATTGTGTTTACTGAACTCTTTGAGGCTTATCTGTGGAGAAAAACACTACAAAATAAATCCCATTTAATTTTAAACATAGCTGCAATACAACCATAAATAGATGAAGTACTTGACAAGGACTTCTCTGAATTTTCATTTCTACTTTTCCTTGAGAAGGGAATAAAAACTGAAGAAACAGTAGAAAACTAATAATGCACTGAACTCAGAGCGAGCACAATTTTGCAGCTCTTTGCACACTAACATAGCTTCAAAAGCTTACCTTAGAGAGAGAGAAAAAAGAAAAGGGGAAACTGTCAAGGATTTGCTCATTTTTGCAGCATTACTGAATATTATTTGCTGTTTATACCAGCATCAACATTTAACGAAACAACTCTAGCTATGAATGTTCAAATAATCCTTAAACTGTTAACTCTAAGTGAACAAGTAGCATGCTCCAGAGATTAAATTTCTTGTGCTTCACTCCATTCTCAAATTTTAGATTCCCTGATTACTCACATGGAAAAGGTGACAGAGATTGTTCTGCCTACAGTTTTCACACTCTGCATACTCATCAGTATCATCCTACTCATACTCTACCTTCGAAACCACAGTTGAAACTGCATGCTTGCATGCAGCTTTACTTTGCATAATAAACAAAATGCAACTGTTGTATTATATTGGTTGAAGTTTATCATAGATGCTTCTTTTTATACCACTGTAAAGATGAAATATGAAGTACTACTTTACCTTTATACTCAGCACTTTCATAGTTTTTTTTCTATTCAGTTCCCAAAAGAAAAACACCTTTTTCTTTTTCTTTCCTCAACATCCAAAGTCCATTTTTTCCTCTACATGAATTCCTACTAACTTTAAGCAGCAGGTTTTGCTTCTTATTGTTTTGGAAATTACTATACATTTTGTTCACCAGGAAGCAATTAGCTGAGATTAAATTGACTAAAAGTTGTTTGCAAAGTCTGATTTCAGTCTGTTCATCAACAGACTTTTAATCAGCATGTAACTGAGCATGTAACTGCTATTTTAAGAGAGTGACACACATGATTTTAAAACAGAACAGGAATTAAGTGTTCCAAGATAAGTGCTTAAATATTAACTTATTCATGTCTAAAATCTAGGATAACATATGCCTTATTAAATAGGTGTGGAGAAGAATTATTTGAAGTGATTAAACAAAGATGACAACTGCAGAATCTGATTTAAGCAAAAAAAACTCTTCCCTAGTTTTGTTATAATATTCAGGCACTTTCAGAAGGTAACTTTCCAGAGTCACTTTTACTGCAGGTAGCAGCAAGTTAAATGCATGAGCATAAAAATTTTACTCCAGATTCTCTGGCTATACTGGCCTTCTACTGTGCTTGAAATGATTCCTCTAAAGCAAAGCAACACACAAGTTCCCTGCTTAGCTTGCAGGAATGCAGAGCTCTGAATGCAGAGCAGCAGTATCTAAATCCAAAAAGACTTTGCTCTTAGCTTCTCTTCAAAACCCAACTCATTTTAACTGAGTTACTAAGATGTAGTATTAGGAAGGGGATAAGAAATAAGATATACTGAGAAACCAGAAAGGAAAGAAATCTACAGCTTTTAAAAGGCATGAATATTAGAGTTTTCCTTATTCATACTTACCAATAGCTAATAGTTTCTTCTATGCAAAATATGTCTATCTCAAATAAGTTAATCAGCATATACTACACTATATAACAGTCTAAAATTACACTACCAAAACATTGCAGGCACTAATCAGCATCAGAACACACACAGCTGCCATCCCAACATGTTGAAATGATTACACTCAGCCAATTTCGCTGAACATTTTTCTGAGAAAATTATGCAAAGTACCCAAGACAGCACTGGTAAAATAGTTCACTTTGCATTGAGAAGAAAAAGAAATAATTTGAAGAGGAAAGAGAAAATCATCCAAGAATACTCCAAAATACAAACACAGGGACAAAGCAAGCCAGCCTCCAGAAGTTCACAGCACCTTGGATGAACATCACTTGACATGACAATATTGCTTATGTTGGGTTAAGGTAATTTCCACTTTGAACAATGTCTGATTGCATTCTTAATGAATAAAAATGAAATTCAAAACCCCAAAGTGCAGAACTTTATTATTTGTAAATATATGAACAAAAAAAAAAAATTAAACAAAAATTCTACTATCTTTTGTATAATAAATTATACATTAACTGCACATTTCTAAACAAACTAGATAAGTTTACAGGTGAATTACAGCCATGTATGTCACAATTCAAACACACTAAAGCCAAAGAACTCTCTCAGATGTACTCTTCTTCAAGTCAGAGTGTTTCTAAATGTACTGGTGGGACATAGATAGAACTGAGCTTTCCCTTTACTGTACCTGTCCAGTGCTTGCCTGCAGGGCAACGTGCCTTTATATGAAATGCACCTGACTGCACTGAGACATTGTAATAAAATACAGCCTTTCTTCACTGCTTCCATTAACTGTGGAGTCAGAAAAGAGACCTGCACAGATCAAAAGAAAAACGTGTGATTAGCCACATTTCTTAGAAAGGAGAAATTGCAGAGATTGGTTCATCTAGCAGCTTCCAGAACTGGTTTCCAAAGAATCAGTTTTACAGAAAGAACACTTCTGTCATTATGGTTTTGTTCTGAAAAGCTCAACCATGTATCAAACCTTATCTCCAGCAGGCAAATTATTTCTATACCACTCTACATGCTTGATTATTTTCCCCATTCTCGTGGGTTTTCACATGCTCTACACTTGGCTGCAGCAAGGCACATCTTCCCTCCTTAGCATCTGCTTTGACTAGACACCAGCTTTCGCTAACATGTAAATTTCTCTTCAAACCCATCCTCAGACACACCAAAGATTAGTAGAAATAAGATTAGAGAATCAAAAGACTCACTGAGTTGGAAGGGACCCTCAAAGGTCATCTTATCCAAGCCCCCTGAAGTCAGCATAGACATCTGCAACTACAACAGGTTGCTCAGGGCCTAATATAGTTTGACCTTGAATGTGTCCAAGGACAGGGCCTCCACCACATCTCCGAGCAACCTGTTCTGGTATTTCACTACCCTCACTGTGAAGAGCTTCTTGTTCCTTTCGGAGAACATTAAATTATGTCATTTTTGGAACTATTCTATCATTTTAACTTTAAAAACATAACTCAGTGCAGATCAAAAGGCAGCAAGTCACAACTTTGTGAAAACTTTACATTCTATAAAGACCTCCTCACCCTTTCATTAAAATGCAAAATATTGTCTTGACTTTGCTGAGGATTAAATAAGTAGAAGTTCAGAGCCACTGAACCCAGTAAAAAAACTGAGTTGAAGTAGGTACTTCTATTATTTCTTCTCACCACAAACACTCCTTACCTGTACTGTTTGATGTCATATGTTCAAGTGGAGGGTTACTACTAACTTGCCATGTTGTTTTAACCTCCTTTGGTCCATGTCCACTACTTATTTCCACCTTCCATATTTCTGGGTGATCACTGAAATGATCAAATTATGTCAGAATTCAGTCAGGTACTCAGCCACAGTTGAATTTTAATGCTGCTGACACGGAAGTTTCTCTTACTTTTGGCAGAACTTCATGACAAGAGCTGGTCTGATGGGCAGTTGAAACACATGCTTCTCATTTAAAGGATTTTCCTTGTAATACTTCATGCAAATTCTACAATAAGAAGCAATTACTAAAATTATTTACAATTACAACCAATTACACCAGTTACTAAATTTCTTTGGAGAAACACTTGTGAAACACTGTGCAAACCTCATGCCAAATTCACTATACTCTCACATCTTCTTATTTTCTTTGGGTTTCAGTTTTAGTAACACAGCAAAATTGAGCAGGAAGATCCAGCTGCAGTTTCATTACCACTGACACTAAAGAGGGCTGCTTTGGGGTTCTTTTAAGAGAGTTTATTACAACTGTGGAAGAGAATCTATTTGCTGTTATCACTTAAAGAGCAAGAAATAAAAGTGAAATAATTACTGTGTCAAAGGGAAGAGGTTCTCATGTTTAAACTGAAGCAAGACTATACAGCTGACCATTATCTCCAGCATATGGTGAAGCTTTTGAACACGATGAACTTGCTCTTGTAGATCTACTGATGTGGAAATGAAATAATCCTGCAAGAGCAAAGAGCTTCTGCTTTTAACTGGACACTTGTTTTTTACAGGCAAAACACATCCTCAGTACACTAAAATAATTTTCTAGCTACTTTTGTGAAGCCAAAACGTTAAGGGGTCAGCATAGTCAGAATAAAGTTCCATGCTATCAAAGTAAAACCAAAGGTTCACTGTCTTGCCTGACAATGATCCATATTAGATACCTAGGAAATAACCTATGGATAAGGCAACAACATAATGACATTTTCTGCTGTTCATTGTTCCTCATGATTTGCAATTCAGTTTCACATCTGAATTGTATCCAATATCAGCTAAGTGTGCTTTACTTTATACTGCTTTCAGAGTAGCAATAATAACAATAAGAAAGCATCTCACCAAGCAGGTTAATGTTGCAAGTTCCTGACCTGTTCAATGAACAGAGGAAAAAGAAAATTAATATTTACTACACAGTGTCAGATGAAATGCAAGCAACATTGATAAAGGAAGAGACAGAAAGAGAGCATGAAGGTTTTACTTTTTCCACCTACAGCAAACAGATACAAACCCAAAACAATCCAGTTACAGAAATCTGGTATTTATTTTACATGAAGTTTCATCCAAAGGTTCTTTTTCTTTTTAATTGAAGAAATGCATGTTATACAAGCTATAGTTACTGCGAACTAAGTTGTTGGGTTTTTTTAATTTCAAAACCATATGGAGTTGAAAAGTACAATTTCTAAACAGATTGGAAACAGCATTTCAGCAAACAGAAGAAATGAGATCAGGGTTACTAACAACTCATGCTTTCCTACAGGGAATAGTTTTTCTCTTGAATTTCTATCCACATTAGCAGATACCAGGCTTACCTATGAAAAAGTTGACATAATCCTTCTTCATCTTATCCAAACCAATCTCCAAGAGCATCTGAATTGGAGTGATGCCAGTGAGGGAAACAACCTGTATCTTCCCTTGGTAAGATTGTTGAATCAGTTTACTCAGCAAACTGCTGCTCCCCTGATGAATCTAAAAATTGGATAAGTTTTCTTGTGACATAACTTGGTACAAAATATCATAAACATTGTTCACAAGTAGGGAACATGGAACTACTGCAGAGAGTTCAGCAGAGGCTATGAAGATGGTGAGAGAACTGGAATATCTCTTTGAGGAGAAAAGGCTGAGACCTGGAGCTGTTGAGCCTGGAGAAGGACAGCCTGAGAAGGAATCCTCTCAGTGCTCAACAAGAGATAAAGAGTTGGGGCAAGAGGATGGGGCCAGACTCTTTTCAGTGGTGCCCACTGACATGACAAGGAACAATGGACACAAACAGGAACCTAGGAGGTTGCACCTGAAGATAAGCAGAAAATTCTGTGGTGTGAGGGGGCTGGAACCCTGGAGAAAGCTGGCCAAAGAGATTGTAGAATCTCCTTCTCTGAAGAGATTCCAGACCTGCTCCAACATTGTGATCCTGGGCGAGTTGCTGTGAGTGACCCTGCTCTAGCAGGGCAGTTGGACTAGAAAATCCCCAGAGGGCACTTCCAACCCCCACCATGCTGTGAGTCTGTGAAGTACAGCATCATGCAAACAGAGGCAAACTCCGACATGATAAATTATTGTAAAAGCAATCTATCACAGAAGCAAGGAGCAGTTAAGTGACTAGAACAATACTTTACTTCAAACAAATCCAAAACTTAACAGTTACTATGAAATCCAAATACATACCCAAGGCTGTATCTCGCCATGTTCCAGGGATTTTATGATCAGTGTGAAACACTCTACTAACTCCTGATAGGAACTGACACCTTAAGAAGAAAAAAGTGCAGTATTTTATTTACCAATCCAGGCTCTCTCTAGCTATTAAGTCAACAATGCATGCTAAAATGAAACCCCCTCATTTAAAGAATGAAAGCTGAAATGACAGATGGAGCTGCTTTGTGTTACATTTGTCATGTCAGGGTTATCCTAAAGAAACAATGACCAAGAGACTACAGAACTGCATGACTTAGAGAACAGCACAAGGGAGAGGCAGGCATTTTGACTGTATTCTTTCTATACACATTGAAGCTCAACAGTTACATTTATACTAGGTATCTAGAACATGAACTTACTAACTGCTCCCCCAGCAAGACACAAGCCTCCACATGTTGTGCAGCTGACACTACCCTTGGTGTTATCACAGCACATTTTAGCTGCTAGTTTTGATTCAAACAGCAGTTGCACTAAGAGGAATGAAAGGGATTTAGAAGTTGCATGGCTCCATCTCTTACACAGAAAGGAACTGTTAGAATCTCTAGAGTAGCTTAAAGGTTAACTGTTAATCTGAAAAATAGTAAGAAGTAAGTAAAAATGTGTTTTACTGGAGGACTGTGAAAGGTCTTACAGAAATGATGTTTGTATGTAGCTTTCTCAACCTAAAAAAATGTACTTTTGTTCTAGAAAAGACAAAAATTGTATAAAGTTTTCAGTTTTAGAACAAATGAGTGTTACTGACTATGATCAAATAAAACACAAATCTCCAGCTAGATGTTGGTCTATCTAAATATGTTTTAAGAAAGTGAAGCATCTCACAGACCTAAAATGAACTCTTTCAGAAAAAGGCTGTTGATAAGTTTTCTAAATTCCTTAAAACTCAGAGAAATTCATATCCATTTCACTGAGAAAGTAAAACAGTGAAATGCATACACAGAAAAGATAACTAAAGGAAAACATATGGTGTAAATAAAATCATGCCACACTTACTTCGCATTTTGCACCAAAATTGTTCAGCAAAATCCAGGTCTCCTCGCTCAGTGAAGGCTGATGCAATGGAACTGTCCACTGCAGCAGTGTCACATTTGATTTTCTGAAAGAGTTTGACTTGAGTGAGAAAAGGATGCCTAAGAGCTAAAAGGCCTTAAGAATTCAAATTCTCTCCAGAGATCCAAATGGGGTGCATCACCAACTTCTCCCCTTTTCCAGAGAACCTACCGCACAGCAACTGGCAGGGAATTGCACACACCTCTGTTTCGTTCTTGTTTCCAGATACACAATATCCCTCAAGCTTCTTCTTTAAATCTAATAAAGAGGAAAACATTTTTTAGCACTAGGAAAAAAATACATATATACTAAATCAACCATATCTATAAATCTCCTGGCACAACATAATTAACAGATACACTGATAGGTGGCTGATAGGCAACATTTATCCACTGGAAATTTGTTTTTATAGGGTAAGAATACAGTCTGGAAGATAATGTCTTAGTATTTATTCTAAGGTATACATTTTCCCATATACCTTTACTATTTTGTTATCTAACTATTAACTGGTTAAGTTCCAAGTAATGGAGAGCAGGTGGTCCAATAAATGTCTCTGGTCTTCTTCCACAAGTATCTGTCAGAGTCTTTGGTTTATCTTTTGCCCAAGTTTTAATCTGCATACTAAAAAAAAAGTTTAGATGCATTTGAAAATCTCTTTGTGCTTTCCTACATCAAATTCTCTTTCTAGATTAGCTTTATAGTATTTTAAACTTCTGACAGGGCACATAGCGCACAACAGTTTTCAGAAAGAATCAGCAATTTTTGATGCTTCATTTAAAATGTTATCAAAGTATTATTTTTCACCACTAAAGGGACACTTGACACCTTCAGAATGTCATGTGCATCTCAGGTAACTTGAAAGATGCATCCAGAACTCTCTCAAATTGATCTTTATTGTATCATTCTGTAAGGAAATAATTATTTGTTTTATACAAGACTTTAGGACAAATGAAAATTAGAGATGTACTGACTAACCTCTTAACTATTTTGTGCAGGTGGTTATAGCATGGAAATTAACACCTCTAATTCCAATACCTTTAAACTGTATGTGGAATTTCCTTTTGTTTTTTTTATCTCTCCCCATGCAATAAACAGAAATTACCAGTTAGAAATTCCCGGACCATATCAACAGCTGATTCAGACTCCAATGGTTCTGGCCACTCAGTCACACCTGTCTTCAAACAATCAGCCAAGGCCTAAAGGCAGCATGAAAATCAAAACACAAATCAGTTCTTGTCTGAGGTTCTGCATGTGTCACACTTCAGGATGTCGTTAATTGTTCCAAGAATCACACATCTCTCTCTGTACAGCTAACCATGAGCATTGAAACTTCTAGAATTTCCTAACTCTGGTGTTCATGAGTATTCCCTAAAGCTGAACTTGAAGTTTATTCTGAAACAGCTTAAATTAATCTTTGCAACATCTGATGGGGTTTTAATTAAAGCAAATTATTAACACACAAAATCACTTTTCCATACAAAATTCAAGTTGGAATGTCTCACTTATACTCACAAGGAGAAACTGCAGTTCTCGGTACACCTGATAGACAGGGCTCCTGGGGTCCCCAGACTCCAGGGTGATGTTCTGAAAGTTCCAGAAGTTTGTCAGTGTCAAACATTACACATCAACTGTCCTAAAATTCTCCAGCAGCAAAATGCACATTACCATAATTTAGACTTCAGATTACATAATCGACAAAATGTGGTCATAAAGAATACTAAATAGAAACATCAAGAGTCAAACTGATTTGTTATCCTCTACACAACTCATGGTGTAAGTTCTGGAGTTTGTTTGTATTTTCTTCTTAACTTACCAGTGTGGCAGCTGAAATTAGCGGGGGTATCTCCAGAATCTCATTCACAGTATTCCAGTTAATATCAACATAAATATGGCTTTCAGATTCCAAAATTGTGTCCTCTATTGCAGCAGCTCTGATAAGTTCATACTGAGCAAATCCTTTTGTCATCACCTAGGATGAACAGATTATTTAACAAAGACACACCACACACCCCCAAGGTTGATTAATCAATCAACAAACTTATGCCAAAGGTATTTCATACACACACACAAAAAAAGGGTGAAAAGCAGACAAAGGTATTACAAAATCATAGAATGGTATGGTTGGAAGGGACTTCAAAGATCATCTAGTTCCAACCCCCTGCCATAGGCAGGGACACCTCCCACTAGTACAGGTCACTCAAGGCCTCATCCAACCTGGCCTTGAACACCTCCAGGGAGGGAGCATCCACAACCTCCCTGGGCAACCTGTTTAAATGTTAGTTCAAAAGAGTCTATTATCCTACAGACATACTAAGATGAATTTCTAAATAGAATCTATAAAGCTTCCCAAAAATCGGCTTCATAAATCCAAATCTAAAGTTTCTAAACTTAGATTGGAAGCAAGATAGACTATAAAAACCTACAACAGATGAATGGTGTCTCTTTCTATGTTCTGTTTTGAGCTCCTCCAGGTTTGCAAAACGAGTTTTATCAGCTGTAGGACCTAGAGAAAGAAAAAAATTAAGATTCAAACCAACATTTTACACTTGAGAATTAAAGACTCCACTTGGTCAAGTACAGCTTGTGCTGTCTTTTAGGAAGCAGACACTCCTCTTACATCTGCCCTATTTTATTAATAAGAGTTGGTGTTAACACAGAAATGGTTCCTAAGTGTTAGCATTTGCATAAGGAGTGGAATGGTAGCAATTTACATTTGCTAAGCAGAGGTAGGTTTGCACAGACAGTGTTGTTCTAAGGATATTAAAAAGTTCTTTCCCCCCACACAAAATGGGTTGAAGATATCTTTTCTCTTCCCTCCCCCCCACACTGTTTTTTTAAAAATGAGGAATTACAGAGCAGCACCAAGCCAATGGCACACAAAGGCAGCATCAAGACATCAATATTCCCACATTTTTAAGCCTCTCTCACTGAATGTTACATGCACCATTAGAACCTCACCATCACATGTAACCGTATGTAAAGTGATCCCTGTGATTTTCTTTCCAGCTTTGAGAGGCTCAGCTCCAAGCCAACAAGTATGTTCAGGATCAGAAGCATCGCACCTTATCCAGAGTGGAGGAAGCACAATCAGGTCACAGATCTTCAGATGGGTCATGTTTGGATTTTGGACCATTGCATATAAGGAAATCAACTGCCTAGAAATACAAACAAGAAAAACAAGACGTCAGCAAGGATGGCTAAAGCTATCCCTTACAAAAAAACTTAACTCCTAACTACCATGCTTTGTTAGCAGACATCAAACCATTCTACATAACAAATGCAGTATTATAACCCTCTTTTTACAAGTAAAACAACAGTTACAGAGAAGGAATATCAAATAACTAATATGTTTAACATGACATTTAAACCTATACTAAAGATTCCAAAATCGTAATTGAATTTTCTAATAAGCATGTTAAAACGATAAGTTAAGTGAATTAATCATCATGTTTTAGTACAATGTCTTGGTATTTTAAAAACAGCCAAACACTCCAATCAGACTTATTTTCTTTTCTTTTTTTTTTTTCATAAGAGAAGCCTTACAAAAAGCAGCGTGGAAGTTTTAGTAACCTTTCTTTGCTCACCTACACCAACACATTCCCATTAACCCAGTTGGCAGCTCAAGTGCTTTTCCAACATCCTGACTTTAGTGTTAGGAACTCTTTTAGCCAGGGGAGGCAGTTCTGCAGGATGAAGAATGTTCACAACTCCTCATTAAACAAATTAGTAATTTGAGAGACTGAAAATATTACAGGTTACGAACAAGAAGAGATATATAAAAGAAATGAAAGTCCATCAAAAGGGAAAGCAGCTTTGACACTTACTTTGCCCTTCTAACAGAAAGAGGTACTGGTCCAGAACTCTCCTTTGGTAAAAGGTCAGGGGCATAAATAGCATCATCTGTTCCTGACACTTCCAGTGAATCACTTTCTTCATTCTGTCTCTAAGTGAAATGCACAGGGAAGTAAAAAAATGTGAAGTATGTGAAAATCTTTGATGAGCATTCAGAATTCTAGTTTACATAAAAAAAGTAAATTAATTACTAACATACACACTTACTGCTTTCTGCAGAATGTAGATGGTATCACTTTCATTCCAAAACCTTTCAATGGGACTTTTGCAACTGCCATTGATCAAACAAATCTCTACATCAGTCTGGAAAAAACAAACATCAAATTTTTTTAAATACTATACATATAAAAGCTGCATTTCAGCCATTTTCTGTAACAGAAATTGCAAAATTATCAAATTCCACAAACAGCTTTCCAACCCTCCTGCAACCATTCCTGAATCTAAAGCTTTTGTATTTCAAGAGAAGAGTTACGGTTGGACTCAAATTAGCTGTGAAAATGCAACAATTTTCAACAACCCAACACAGAATTACCTTATTAAAAACTAAATTTTCTATGAGAAAGGTGACCCCTTGCACATGCCCTTTTAGGTTGTTTGGCATCATTAAGAATTCCTTGTGCTTTTCTACACAATATCAACATCTCTGAATGTTCCATGAGAGTTCAAAACACATTAGACATTAAACTCAAGCTTGTTTTCAAGAATGAAGGAATATCCATCTTCAGCTTTTCCATATGCAGAGAAGCATTGATTCATTCTTCACATCTAGACTGGTTTGTGCTTTTAAATGACCACTTGCAAAGGATTATCAATCTCCTATAAATTCCACAATTAATGCAACTAAACAGCATTAGATTTGCCAGCTATTCCCATGCTCCAAAAGCCATTAAGATCAATTGTTATTTTTCATACAGCTCTCCCTTTGCCCATAAATGCACTCAGGTAAAAAAGGAAGCCATCACGAGCTGCAAGCTTGAAACATGAAAACGCTGAGTTAGAGTTGCCGTAGTAGGTCTCTCCTCCCAGTAGCCATACAAGGTACACACACACACACACCCACACCCACCCACACACACACACACACACACCCACACACACCCCCACACCCACACACCCACACCCACACCCCACCCCCCCCCAATACCCTCAGGTATGCTGGGTCTTTACAACCATTTAAAACCAGTTAACTCTTCACAAGTGCAAAAAAAAAATGAAGTGGAACTCGGGAATGAGGAGGGAGGTGAAGGCTGGTGGTGGTTGTGGCCCTCAGGTGCCCCGGGGCTCCTCCATCCCGAGGTAGAGACAGTCTAAAGAGGTTTTGCTAAGATACACTTTCATTTTTACGCGGTATCACCGCGCGTATCTCAGCTATTCAGCGATATCTGCCATTTTAAACACACAGATTCAGGTTACTTGACTATTTTCGTAGATATTTACCTCAAAGAGATCTGGATCTCCGGGGACACTTTGTATTCCTTCCTCGTATATTCTGAAGGAAAAGAAAATATCAAGGTAAAGCTTCTGACCTCAGCATTTCTTGTTAGCACAAAATAAATCATCACAGGTCTAAACTCAGAGCCCGGTCCCCCCCCCCACCCCGAACCCTACCGGCGGAGGTGCCCGTAGAGCTCCACAGCTACCGCCCTCCGCAGCTCCGCTGCCATCACCGCCAGCCCTAACCGAACTGCGCGCCGAGCCCGCCCCCTCAGCACTATATCCGGAAACAGGAGCCCAACGAAGTAATAAAAATTATTCTTTCCCGCCCAGAAGTGGACTTTACTGATATTTATTATCCTCACTCTCCTCCCTGTGTAAAAAATTAGTAATTAAAAAAAATATATATAACAAACTGTATAATTTCTGTGAGACTGGTGACGCGTCACGCCTAATCCCTCCGCCAGAAAAGAGTCCCTCTCTTTGGGAGGCGACTTTTTGCGATAGAAGCGCCGGGGTGGGGAGAACTTGGCACCGCGCTTCGCAGAGTAGGACAAGGAGGTCGGTCTTCGGCTGGGGTCGAGAACAATCCAACCGGCGCGACAGAAGTTGGTGAAGGCAGCGCGGAAGCACATCTCTCTTAGAGATAGGGAGTGCTGAGTTCTTCCTTTTCCGGTCGGAGCTGAGGCGGAGGCGGGCGCGAGCACGACGTGCTCTGCCGCCGCCACCACCACCACCGTAATGGTGAGCTGTGGGCCGGGGCAGCGTAGTGGGCTGGGGTCGTCGGTGATCGGGGGAGGGTGGCGGATGCAGTCTCGTAGGAGCTAGGCTTGACGAGCAGAGCCGTGCCGCGGGCAGCCCGAGGGCCGGACGCGTGGGGCCGGCCGGCTGGCCGCCATTTTGGAGCCATCAGCTCTCGGCCTGCCGCGTGGAGCCCGTGTCGGGTGGCCGGGACGGATTGGGCCGCAGAGAGGTCGGCTGGAAGTCACCCTTGCCTCGGATAGTGAAAGAGATGTGGCTTGCATCGCCTTCTGGCAGGGTTTTCTATTTCCGTTTAAAGGAGAACAACCACGCGTTAGCTTCAGAGCCCGCAGAGAGTAAGATTTATGTAAACCCCATCCCTTTTATTTAATTCTTGTTATTCTGAAACAGGCTTTAAGAGACGTTGGTCTGGAACGGGGTTGCAAATGAACAACTTTATTTGCTAATACAATCTAAGTTACGTTGTAGTTGCTTCACTATCATCAAGTTTGTTGCGTGCTTTGCTTGAGGTCTCAGCACTAATTCCAAGAGCCAGCGCTTTGCTAGCAACTAAGTAGATGCTGGTCGTACCTTTATTGCTGTTAGCTGTTTGGTTTTGTAGTGTTTATAATACCTTTAATAATTGTGGATGGGAAAGGGAAGAAAAGTGCTTTCCCTGTACTAGTTCATTAAGCTACTGAGTAATAGCAAACGTGGTTTATTGCTAAAATAGCATTTTTTAAAGAGTTCTGTTAAGACAAGCCAGTCATTACTGTGGATCTCTTCAGCTTTTTCAAAGAAAGGTGGTGCTGCTAGCAGCTGGAATTTTCCACCTCGAAATTTTAGCACCAGGAATTGTTCAGAGGGCCCACGCCTGATGAAAATACACTCTGATATCAAGTTAGATTGCTTGTAGTCATTGTGAGTCTCAGTATTGTATTAAAAAAGTTGTTTGCAACATTTCTGTTCTTACATGTACTCTAAATAACAAGCTTTTGGTTAACTGAATAAACACAGGTTGGTTATATGTGGGCATTTTCAGTAGTAGGAAGTAGAGTAGAAGGGATATTATTAAACAGCCCAGAGAGTCAATTCTAGATCAGTTTTACACAAACGACTTGGTAATCTGTTGAATTCTAAACTTCAGATGCAGTTTTCTGAATGTGGATTGTTCTGGAGCTCAGTTTTAAGTGACAGTTATTGCTGTGATGATGTAATTTGCGTCTTATCCAGTGTTCAGTGACAGTTGCCTGCTGTCAGCATGCTGGCACTGTTGAACTGAAGACCTCTTCATTCTGAGCAATACTTCATGAATTTGGGTGCTAGCGATTGAAGTGAAGTGACTGGTGCTTAAGAATGTCTCCTCTTTGTTTTTCAGGCTTGTGCTCGACCGTTAATATCTGTGTACTCCGAGAAGGGGGAAGCATCAGGCAAAAATGTCACCTTGCCTGCTGTGTTCAAAGCTCCCATCCGCCCGGACGTGGTGAACTTTGTTCACACCAATCTGCGCAAGAACAACAGGCAGCCTTATGCTGTCAGTGAGCTTGCAGGTATGGCTGGACCCCAGAAGGGACAGATATGAAGAAGCATTTTGTGGCCTTAACATAGGAGGGCTATAATAGAGACAAATTTAGAATTGAAGTAAGAGAAGGACTGTTCAGTGGGATTTGGTATTGGAGGAAACTGTCCTTATAGTCACCCTTTTTAAATTGTATGTAATACAACAATTTCTTCTAAAGAACAGCAATGTGTTGTAAAGGTTTTGGGGTACTCTGGGATCTTAACTGAAATGTGTGCTACTGAAATTACCATGGCACCTGGGTCCTCAAGTGTGCAAAAACACAAAATGTCAGAAAAGTGTGTCAGGCACAAAACAGATCAAACACAGCACTGTTTGTTGCCCTGTGTTGGCCACATGAACCTTACCCAAGTCATTTGCTGCGAAGAAACTTGTAGATGCAGATTGCTCCTGATTCACAAGAAATTTGTGCTGGGATGTGTTGGTTTGAGGCTAATTGGAATATTTTAATGAGAGAAATCAGATCGTTGGTTGTAAAAAGAAAATAATGATGAAGTCTGTATATCATTCGTTGGTTTGCTGAAAGGGATAAAAAGCCAAAATTTAAACAATTTGTCCCACTTTTTTGTGGGACACTGGTCCAATTCGCTTTCTCTATGTTCCACTCTAATATCTCTCCACCAGTCTTGGGTAACAGGTAACAGCATAAGCTTTGCTGGTTGATTTGTTTGTCTGGGAACAAGAGAGGGTAGTTTTGAGCCCCTTCCGGGCAGTTCTTTGTCCAGGAGGGAGTTTGGATTTATGTGCTGTTTGTAATTTGTATATAGTTGTAAGTACTTGTAAATATCTTGTGTATGTATGCCTGTAAATTTTGCTTTGCTGTAAATACAGCTTTAGCTTACTTCCAAACCCTCTGAGCTGGTCTGGTAAATTTCAGTAATGTGGAGGGGAGGTTCCTAACCCACCACATAGGAACCTGATTTTCAAGCTTATTTCTGGTGGTGTTCCACATTAAGCGTCCACAAGGAACAGCTGGGCCTATTCAGTGCCAATCCCCCAAACTGAGGATCAGGCTTAGAAATGTGTGTGTTAAAGATACTCGAATCTGACCTAAACAGGGCTTTAGTGTGGTAAATTTCCCTGACAGGATTTGTTTTACCAAGATGATGAGATTCCACTGCATTGGTCCGTGTTTCTGAGACGCATGATATAAATAGTGGAAGTTCTGATTGGTGCTTTTCAGTTCAGCAGGTCTGTGACTGGTAACATTACTGCGTTGTCAAACTGATCCAAGTTTAAATCTTTCTGTTCCAGGTCACCAGACCAGTGCTGAGTCTTGGGGTACCGGGAGAGCTGTTGCTCGTATTCCTCGAGTGCGAGGTGGTGGAACTCACCGCTCTGGCCAGGGTGCCTTTGGAAATGTATCCTTTGATAGCTGCTGTGCAGATCAAGTGCACTGAACTCAATGAGCAGGTTGCTTTTAAGTATCTAAATGTGAAGTGGTATATTCTGCTGAAGATAATGACTGAGAGGGGATCTTGCCAATACTCATTAACTAAAAAGTGGGAGGCAAGAGGATGGGAGCAGACTCTTCTCACTGGTGCCAAGAGACAGGACAAAGAGCAGCAGGCACTAAATGGAATCCAGGAGGTGCCGTCTGAACAGGAGGAGAAACTTCTTTCCTGTGAAGGTGCTGGAGCCCTGCAGTAGCTTTTCCAGAGAGGTTGTGAAGTCTCTGGAGAGATTCCAGATCCACCAGGACATTGTGATGCTGGGCAAGCTTCTGTGGATGCCTCTGCTTTAGCAGTGGAGTTGGACTGGATGATCTCCGGAGGTCACTTCCAACCTCCACCATGCTGGGGTTCTGTGTGATGGCTCCATACAGGAATGTGGACCACCAAGTTTGAGACACTTGTGATTAGAACTTTATGTATATTCAGAGTTGCTTTAATAAACAGCAGCTCTCGGTGATCACTGCAGAAGTGGTGAGTACCTTGAACATCTCTTGGTGCATCCCATCTTGCCATGATGTCGTAATTTGCGTCTTACTCTGTGCTCAGTGACAGTTGCCTGCTGTCAGTATACTGGGACAGATGGCTGACGAACACCTAACGCTGAGCAAGGATGAAAGAGTCATAAAAAAACCCCAAACCTTCCAAAATGTTTTCTTAACTGTAGATCCATAGATGTGTCGTGGAGGCCGCATGTTTGCCCCAACCAAGACCTGGCGACGTTGGCACCGCCGAGTGAACACAACTCAGAAGCGTTATGCCATCTGCTCTGCCCTGGCAGCATCTGCCCTTCCAGCTCTGGTCATGTCTAAAGGTGGGAATTCTGCCCGGAGATGTTTGCCTGAGCAGTGTCAGTTACTGTGTGATTACTCTGCATGTTTCTCTGGATAACTAAATTATATTCTAGAGGATTGAAGGAGCAGTCCTTCAGCAGGGGTGTGTTTTTGTTACAGCTTGGAAAGTACTTTGTAGTCAGGCAGTGTTGAAAGTTTAGTGGTGCTGAGGCACTTCTGTGCCTTGATGACAGGAATCTTGTCGGGTTTATGGAACCTGAAATTGACTTCTGGAGTTCATGACAGTTCAGTTTGGTTGTCGTTCATGGAGGCCAAAGGTTTAATACCCAGGTACAGAAAATGCTGTATGAGGCAGACTGTGGGACTCCACTGGAATTCACTGCTGTAGATCCTTTGCCTGAATCATGAATTTAATTTCCACCAGCTTTGTGATCTTATGTCTGAGTACACAAGGCAAGAGGATCAGTGACTAACTTGATGCCTTGTAAAATCCTCACTAGGTCACCGCATTGAGGAGATCCCAGAGCTTCCTCTGGTTGTTGAGGACAAAGTTGAGAGTTACAAGAAAACCAAGGAAGCTGTTCTGCTGCTTAAGAAGCTTAAAGCTTGGAATGACATCAAAAAGGTGAGTTGACAAAGGTGTGTCTTTGAGAGCAAAGCCCAGGTGGTTAGGACTCTGCCACTGTTTGAGTAGGAATTCCAGATCTGTTGTGATTTGATGCTGCTAGAAAGCTCTTGGTAGCAAAACTCTTGTAAGAAAAGAAGTACATTTCTTAGCCTGCTGCTTTACTCTGTATTTAGTTGTCTTCGTTTTGGTTTTGGTAGATGTTAATTGTTTGGTCTTTGACACTTGAGAATGATGAACTCCTCAATGGTCCGTGTTTCAGACAAACAGTGACGATTGTCCAGTTCTGACTAAAGCAGTCTTCTCTTGTCTAAAATCCCTTGGATTTGGACTGTTTTGTACATTGACTTGTTCCATTTTTATTTAGGTTTATGCCTCCCAGCGTATGCGAGCTGGGAAGGGTAAAATGAGGAATCGCCGTCGCATCCAGCGCAGGGGACCCTGCATCATCTACAACGAGGACAATGGTATCATTAGAGCATTCCGGAATATCCCAGGTAACTTCCACTTGGAACACACTCAGTGCTTTATTGGGAGAGTGCTAAGAATGATGAGATTCCACTTAATTGGTCCGTGTTTCTGAAACACATGATCTTTGTGGAACTTCTGACTTGCTGGAGTAGCTGATACATGCATGAAAATCTCTTCAGCTGATGTTTAGGACATCAATGACAAGTTTTATGGCTGTCACCAACCCCAAACTGTATTTGGAGTAATTTAATAATTGCTTTATTGAGTCTGCTGCTGAACAAAGGCTGATTATTATTAAAGATATAATAGATTCTCATATGTAGTGTAGAAACTAATTAGCCCTGATCTATTTCTGCGTTCTCTTGTCTGCTTCATTGTTCAGTCTTGCGTTCCCTGATGTAATTACAAACTAAAGGAGTTGCTTTGCCTGTTTTTCCATAGGAATTACTCTTCTCGATGTGAACAAGCTCAACCTGCTCAGACTTGCTCCTGGGGGCCACGTTGGACGTTTCTGCATTTGGACAGAAAGTGCCTTCCGCAAGCTGGATGATCTGTACGGCACCTGGCGCAAGGCTGCCACGCTCAAGAGTGACTACAAGTAAGTGCAGCGACCCCCAGACACATCTGAGCAGGTTCGAACAAGCTTGGGGACAGCAGCCCATGAGCGCTGCAGGTTCTGCTTGGAGAAGGAAATAAATGCTGGTCTTTTTTTCCTAAATGGCCTGTTTTCATTGAACTAGCCGTGGGTTTCTTGTCCAGCTTACACAATGAATGTTTGTTTCACAGCCTGCCGATGCACAAGATGACCAACACGGACATTGGAAGAATCATGAGAAGTCAGGAAATCCAGAAGGCTCTGCGTGCTCCCAAGTAATACTTGTTACCTAACTAATGCCAAGTGTGAGGCTGTGTAGCAAGATCAGGAATATCCCTATGATGAGATCTTGGGAAGAGCTGGGATCCCCTTAGCTTCTGGGTGTAACTGCTGGGATTGTGGTTCCCCACATCTCAGGGAAAATGTAGCAGAAGATGAGTTGTGCAGGGAGATTGTAACACATGTTTGTTTTTCTCAGGAAAAAGATTCGCCGCAGAGTCCTGAAGAAGAATCCACTGAAGAATCTGAGAATCATGATCAAGTTGAACCCCTATGCCAAAACGATGCGGCGCAACACCATCCTGCGTCACGAAAAGAATGTGAGTGAGCAGGGCACCTGCTGGCAGCCAGGAGTAGCTCAGTTCTTTTGAGGAGATGCTGATGTTCGGGTTTTTTGTCTTTTTTAGCATAAACTTAAGGAAGAGAGGAAGGCAAAGGCCAAGGCCAAGCTTGCGTCCAAGGTCCCAGCGGAGCCCAAGGCAAAGACTGCAGTCAAGACTGCCAAGACTCCCTCCAAGGCTGAGGCATAAGCCTTCTACAGAACTTCATCCACTTCAGTTCAGCAAACTGTTCTGTGGGTTTACAGCTAATAAATGCGCTTGGAACAGAGAACTGCTGGTGTTGTTTTCTGAGGCAGCTGTGTGGTTTCCAGTGGATTTTTAAAGTGCATGCTCTGAAAGGGAGGGGTGGGGGGGCGGTGGTGTTAGAAGAGACCTCCTGGTATCATCCAATCGAACCCCCATGCTAAAGCAGTCACCCACAGCAGCTTCCCTAGGACCACACTGTATAGGTGACTTCAGAATCTCTACAGAGAAATAGCATTTCTTGGATTCCAGAGAAGTTCATCCTGTTCAGGCGGACCCTCCTGGGTTTCCAAGAGACCGGGCTGCTCTTAGCCGTCTCTTGCTGGAGCTGGGCCCTCCCCGTTCCTGCTTTCAAAGGGCCGTGACGAGCAGTGGCCACGCGGTGGCAGCTGATACCAGGAATGGCAAAATGGCGACAAATAGGCGTCACGCAGGCAGCTGCAGGTGGTCCTCCTGCGGGGCAGGGGGCGCTGTGCCGCCCCGCGTGCCGACGGCGGGCTGCGGCTGGCCGGGCGGAGGATGCTGAGCCGCCTGCAGGAGCTGCGCAAGGAGGAGGAGACGCTGTTGCGGGTGAAGGCGGCGCTGCACGACCAGCTCACCCGCCTCAAGGTCCGACGGGCAGCCACTGGCACCCGCCACGGCCGGAGGGCGGGAGGGGGCGAGCGGCGGGCTCTGCGGGCAGCAGGCATTGCCGGGCTGGCCTACCCCGGCCCGACTGAGTCCCTTCGCGGCGCGGCCCTGGGCGGACCTGACCCCCCTTTCATTGCCATTTTTGTGGGGTTTAATGCATGCAGTGGCCGTGGGTTGTGCCCGGACGTCTGCCGGCCGCCGTGCCGAGGCGTTCGGCCCCTTCGCGGTGGCCTCCGCGCTTTAACCGTGCCACAAACGGGAAGCTCAGCACAGCTACAGCCCTGCCTCCGTGTCCTGTTGGTGTGGTAAACGCGCGGTCGTCGGGGTCCTGCTGTGTATAAAGAGTAGTGAAACTTGATTTAAGAGCTTTCCTCTTAACTAATGTCGTTATTCAAAAGTACTAAATTTAAATTATGTAATGCTGTAAGTAGAGTCAAACAATAACGACTGCAACGGTTTCTGTGTTCCCGTGTCTGCAGGTGGAAGAGCTGGCACTGCAGTCTCTGATCAGGGCCAGAGAGGAGAGCACCGCAGACTCTTCAGCAGTAGTGGCAGAGGACCCTCACCAAGTAAGAGAAGTCCTTGCCTGATGGCTTTCTCCTGGGGTCTGTCAGCTTGGGTGACAGGGAGTGGGGAGCCAAGTTGGTGTGAGTGGCTGTAGTATTGCTGTGGGTGGTTTTCCTTTAGAGTTCTTCATGCTGATCAGAAAAGCTTATCTGTTTTGATGCTGGTTTACGTTTCAAGGATTTGACCTTTTCCCACCCCTGAAAGCAGCATGTTGTTTCCAGGGTGGCTGGGAGTGTAGCTTCAGTTCACCGTTTGTGAAACGCTAATACTGTTGACTAAAAATCTGATTTAGCCAACTGATCACAGGTGATGGAGGCACAGATACCATCTGAACATGGTGCTAGATAGAGGGACAGCCTGAACTAGTTGAAGCTCTTCTGTGGAGAACTGGAGCTCATCACTGTGATGGGCTCTTGCTGCCAACAGTGCTAGTACTGGGAGTTCTGACTCTGTTACTGCAGTTGTCACACTGATTTGATAAGCACTCAGTATTGATAATTAGCAAGATAAACTCTTTGTTGTGACAGACTCTTGGGCAGATGGACAACGAGGCTGCTATCAATCAAACTGAACTACACCTCAGCCTTCAACCTCACGAAGAGGAGGAGGAAGAGGAGGAGGAATCCGATTCTTAAAAAGATCAGAGGTGGCTTTTAATACAGAGTCAAGAATTTCTTCATTCATATAAATTTCACTGACTGATTTTCATTTTCTCCTGTATATAAACTACCATATGCAAGGCTCTCAAGAGTCTACACTTGAGCACACAAATGTCACTAGCTTGGCACATCTTGACGTAGATGTTCAAAGAATGAAGATTTGCTGCACAAACAGTAGCATCATCCATTCCACTTTAAAAACCTAACGTATCTTCTTTGTGGATGGGATAAGTCACTCATCAGCTCAAGCTAATTTAACATGTACATTAAAAGCAATAATTCATCTGTTCTTACTTTCTGATGCTGAAAAATAAAACCAGGACAGGAAGTCTGGTTGCTGAACCAGTAGTTCTATTACAACCTCATTTGCTTAATCTGGCAATTGGAAGATCTGCAGCCAGGAAAGATGTGTCCAGGATTGTTTTCAGTTCTTAGTTACACAGAAAAACAGACTTGAGCTCCCTGTAAATGTGACAGATGTTGGTGCTCTTACACTGGGTTCAGCAAGTACTGCACTGTCAGCCTAAATCTGTGTGATAATAAAGCGGCCTCTCTCTGTACCCACTGGTGCTCTTCTCAAGTACTGTCAGTCTGTAACAGTGAAGTGTTTTCTACTTCTTGCTCTTTCAGAGTAGCAGCCAATTAAGCCTTGTATTTGTCCACAGACTGTAGCATATGACTTGGTTCCTGGTACTTGTAATAAATTAGCCTTATTTTCTTTTTTTTTTTTTTTTTTTTTCCCTCACTGTAGTTTCATAATTCAATGCAAGTCACCTTCTGGTTTCAAGTGAGCTTCAAGGAGGAGTATGAGGAGTTTAAGGTGGTAGTTCAAAAGTGGGAAGTGAAGCCCCCTCTGTGATTTCTGTAACGGTACGGTAACAAGCAGACAGACAATATGTTTTTCCTCCTCACGGAGTGCAGGCACCATAGGGAGCAGCTGGTTATTTATCACTTGTTTTTTAAAGCATAGAAAGCTAAACTCTTTAAGCTGATTAAAAACAATAAAGGCAATGTTGTCATTACTCTCAGCCACTCTGTCAGCTGCCTACTAAGGAAAACAGGTATATCCAGGGCTGGTCGCTGCACAACTAGTTCTAAAGGTGCTGTTGCTGTCTCCGGCATCACTCAAAAAAGGCAGAACAAACATTCTTCTCATGTTTGCATTTAAGAGCAGGAATGGAATGTGCTACTGTCCCGTGTCAAGTCAGAACATGTGCTCCAACTCTCAATGAGTTCCTGCATCTGTTTGAGGAGAAGTTGGTTATTGGCTCTCTTTTGGATTGTAACGATTGAAATAACGTTGTAACGTTAAGTGTAGGTAGCTTCATCCTGTACTAAGGACAAATTGGCTTTTAAGAATCTTGCATGGCTTAATGATGGAGCTTAGAGCAGGTGTGCAGAAAATTCAGCAAAGATTTCTGAAGACTTACTTATGGATTAAAAAAATCTTTGCTTCTGGATCCCTTTCTGGAGTTGTTGCTCCTGGGTTTCACCTCTGAAGGCAAACTGCTGAAAAAGTGTTCTTTGTCCCCAGCATGGTCCCCACTAATTTTCATGGTCTCACTCCCTGTTGCCTTTGGTGAATAAGTCTCTTGCTTGGTTTTGGATTCAAACAGACTGATTCTATTCCATGTGGCAATAAAGTACTTCTTCTGGTGTCCAGCTACATATAACTGTGTGCAGCATGCTAATTACTGCTGTCTGTCTGTGAAGCAAACAACGACAACAGGAGTTAAATCTTTAAAAACTCTTCACATACTCTGTTTCTGTTGGCAGGAAGGGGGTTGTGTGGGTTTTTAGTATGTGTAATTCCCACACAAAGCTCAGGACAGTTTTAAACACTAGTGTTATCACTACCACCAACAGTCACATTCATGGAATGGTTTGGGTTGCAAAAAATCATCTAGTTCCAACTCCTCTGCCATGAGCAGGGACAGCTTCTGCTAGAAGAGGTTGCTCAAGGCTTTGCCCAACCTGGCCTTGAACACTTCCAGGGAGGTGGTAGCCGCAACCTCCCTCGACAACCTGTTTCTCTCACCACTCACTGTAAGCAAGGACACGCAAGCAAGGACAAGCTGACAGAACACTTGGATGTGTCAGTGAGTCACTTCCTACTGGCAAAGGGGTGAGGGCAATTCCATCCCTCTCTCTGATACTCAATACTGTCAGCTAAGGGGAAGTTCATGTCTAGAATGATTTGCATTCCATTTGGGAAGAGAACATGAGCCATTTCCTTGTCCAAAACAGCCCTTGAAGGAAGTGAACTTTTTATAGTGCTGCTGCTCAGCACAGCTGCACACACCCTTTCCCTGTTTCATTATACAACAACACCACTTCAGCTGCCCAGCAGCTGAACATTTGAAGGAAACCAGCCTGAAGGGGAAAGCACGGCTGACTGGCCTCACGAGCAAGGATGAGGCAAAGAGCAACAGAGCAAGCTGGATCCTATATTCTACAAAACACTAGTGTCATGCTCATTGTATGACAGGAAAGAGGTTGGCCAGGGTTTATGGGACTTGTAATATGTTCTAAAGCTTGTAAAGTTTCTCGTTCTTGCGTTCTGGGTTTCTTCCTCAGTTTCCAAGCTCAGGTTTGTCCCTTTTCGCAGTTTTTGTTGGTGCACAGCCAGGGCACATTGTGAGGTTTTAGCTGCTGTGTACCTTGGTGCTTTTTCTCCTGTTTTTTGGTGTTTTGGTTTTTTTTTTTTTCTTCCCTTTGTGTAATCCCTGCAAGGTAGCAGTAAATTGTCCTTAATTGGCATTAAGCTTTCCTGGCTCCTCTCCTCCTTGCATGCCCAGATGGGAGATGGAGGAGGTAAAGGAGAAACCCCTCCATCGAAACCAGACAGCCAAGGCTTAGTCAAAACCAGGACAATGCCACAGTGGTTGCTCGCCCCAGGAAAACGCCTGTCACACCCCACCCAGCGGGTGGCAGCACCAAACCAAGCATCAGCCTCCGCGGTCTGACTACCTCTGACATTCCACTGAAACCCAGTAAGCAGGGTGGTGACTCAGTGCAGTGGCCACTGACTCCAGCCTTGTTTCACGCACTGATTTACATAAGCAAACGTGCACCTCTTAGAAATGAAGATGCTGCATGGTTGATGAAAAACAGACAGAGGGTGTGTAATGCAGCAAGGACCTGAGAACAAGGCTCTGGGTTAAGTTTTTGAGTTTTAAGAAAAGCTTCAAGAAGTTACTTGATAATATATTTATTAAGAGAATCCATTGCTAAACATCTGAGAGAAAAAAAAAAAACAATAGAGGGTCTTCATACACTTTAGACATTAAACACTGTTGTCATGAATCTTTAGGTTAAAAGAAAGCAAATTGCCTGGATCTTTGTCTCGATGCTGTAGGACACTTCCAAGAACTAGCTTTTTAAAAGCAATTAGAAAGACAAACATCACTAAATCCAAGTATGATGATATGTTTTAAAAATAAATATAGAAATATGAACAAGTCTACAATTAGAACATGGCCCTGGACATTCCAAGAAGTGCAGAGCTCTTGCCTTCTTCACCTGGTAAGAGAGATGTCTAAATAACAGCAAAACTGGAACCACCAGGCCTGGCTTTCAGATACAGTTTGGCAGCAGCAAAAGCATGCTCGACAGATAAGAGTTTTGGAGCATCCCTAACCCTTTCTGCAGGAGAGATTAGGTTAAGCATGACTGAAGTACCAACGATTTACAAAGAATCTTCAGAAAAGTTCAAACAAGCTGGAGGTGAAGACTCCCCCTGCCCCCAGAGATATTTTCATTAAGAAAGAATATCCATAATCACTTAAAATCAGCAAGCACTGTAACGTTTTTGGTCAGTAAACGAACGTCATCCAATACAATACCAATTATTTTTATGACAAAGTTTAAAACCATTTGGCACATGCTAGAAAGACATTCTTCCTTAAGAGGTGAGACACGTGTTTGAACAGGTACAAGCTGAGGGAAGAGGACCAAAATAGCATTGTTGTTAACAGATGTACAGTACAGGATTTGCTCTTCCACGCTCAGACTCCAGCAGCATGCGTGGGTGTACTCGGTTGGTTAAGGCCTATGGTTGAACAAAGCCACCCTGCAAAATCCACCTCCTCCGCTTCAGATCTCTTAATGAAAGCATGAATCTGGGCAGAGGAGAAGAATATTAATATTCCAGCACTCAATCTGTTCAATAATCATTTTGAACAACATGAAATACAGTAAAATCCTGTTTAGGTTCATTATTTAAGCTAGCTAAAACTTGACTAAACACAGGAAGTGACCGGGAGAGCTTTGCTGCAGGATTACGGAAACAACCAGCATATGAAACGTCCATACTGCAGAGTATTCCAGTGCAGCTCTGCCTACACAGTGCCTACCACAGAATCCTTACACCACACTAAGTGATAAGGGTGTGACTCAGCCACTTGAGATAACACTCTGGGAAATGTCTGCCTGTGGACAGAAAGGCTTTTTGCAATCGAAGTCCTACTGCGTTTTGCACCCCTATTGTACAGCAGGGCAAACCTGATTTTCTGCAGCAGAACTCAGGTCCTGGCACCACGCTTAAGGCCATGGGAAGATCCACTGAAACCAGGAAGGTCACTTCATGCAGACAAAATGCAGGGTTTGCTTGTGTTTAGTATTGTAAAGATTTTGCAAGACAAAGCTGATAAAAAATAAATGAATTTTACATTTCACAACAGATGATGAGAAAGTATTTAACTAGTCCACAAGGTATGTGGATTTTAGTTCTTTTATCTACCTGGATGTAAAAAATCTATATACTTATTGCCCATCCCTGGAACCATTCCAGGTCATGTTTCAGGCTTTCAGCAACCTGCTCTAGTTGCACATGTCCCTGCTTACTGCAGGAGGGGTTGACTAGACAACCTTTAAAGGTCCCTTCCAACCTATTCTATGGCTATGGACTAAAAAGCCCAATAAACAATTCTTTCACTAATTAATCTAAAAGCATTAGGTTGTACATTTACTGTAATTATCAAATGACAGACACCAAAACCCACCAGTTTTGGTCTCCTTGACAATCCCTGTTCTAGCAGTCTGTGAAGTCTGCACCTCCTTGCTCTGAAAACCAGTCTCTCCTCAAACTGTTTGAGCTGCTTGTGTTAAGGGCCACAAACTCCCCCCCCAAGGCCGTATGCTCTGATCCTGATCTCAGGTCAGCTGAGGAACCCAAGCCACATGGCAGAGTGCTCACAGTTCAAGTTCAGAGTTTTCACTTACCATCAGCTGCTTCAAATCAGCTCTCTCAGCAGGATTTTTAATTAAACTAGAACAGAAAGAGTTACACAAGTTACACACCATTATCTTTTACAGTAAAGATCAAGTTCTATCATGTTGGTGTACTGCTTTGGTCTGAAGGAGGTACCACACTAGATAAAAGCATTAGGCAATGAAGTGCCTCTCAAACGGACCAGGTCTGTAAGCAACTCCCTTCCAAAGGTTTCTCGGGAATAGTTTTAGGTACAAAATCCTGAGTTACCTGATCTTGCTCAGTGGGGGCAGGAGTGAGTGTCTATAACCAGGTTGGAGAGATCAAACTCTCAGATATGAATCACTTGATCCCTCAAGCTGCTTTTACCCAAGTCTTTCCAAGTTTGGTATCAAGTACAGCTACTTTGTTGCTGTTCTTCCTTTTGGAAACATTAAAAGCTGCATGTGTGTATTTACTAAGTACATTCCCTTTTCAAACTGTAATGCGGTCTCCCTCAGCACTGAATATACTGGTTTGGTGCTGGTATCACTGAAGTGCAACTGGAAAAGTAAATAGGTGGGAGAAGGACTGTTGTGATAAGGACTTTAATTCAGCGAAGCACCGAGAGAAAACTAACAACATACATCTGGAACCTGCCAGACTCCTGAGTCAAATGGAACAGTGGCTGCAGAATGTGTGAAGGTTACCCTCAAAAGTAAGACTCTGATTATACAGCACAGCTCTAAAAAGAGGATCCTGTAAGTGCTACAGTGTCTTCAATGCTGACAAAGTACTGAGCTAAACTGCACACAAAAGCAGAAATTGCATTTTAAAGAGAGGAACATCTCAGCTTTGGGGCTCTCTTTGAATGCTTATGTTGTCAAGCTGGTGCCTGTAAAATGAGTTTTAGGCACATGAACTGATTATGCTAACTGAATTTTGTTTACATTTACCATGACATACAAGCAGGATCTAATTGCCAAGTTATTGACACAGTGAGACAGCAGGGCTAATCCCAAATGTGTCCCTTTGCATCAGTCAGAGAAAATACTCACCATTTGTTAACAAAATCTTGAAATTCAGAACCAAAAACACCATTGGGCAGCTTTGGAGGTGGCTAAAAATAAATACATTAAAATCAGCAATCATTCAGCACAACAAGACAATGTGACAACCTACCCAGAGATCTGCCAGTTACATGCCCTGTACATGGGTAAAACTGTAAAGGTTTAGCACTAGCCAGGGCTTCTTTCACAGCTGAGCTCTAAAATGAGTGTCAGGTAGACAGCAGTTTCTGTACCTATGAATAAAAGCTGCCATATGATTCACAGAGGATGTTGAGTTTATCACTGACCAGTTTTGCTTATCACCCCCACAGCTGCTGGACTGTAGGTGTTTTCAGTAACAAATCTGTTTCTGTAGTGGGGTTTTTATGTGGTTTCTCCCCACACCCCCACCCCATCTCTAAACACACACCTGAATGGGGTTAATAGAGCCTTGAGCTGTCATTAAAGAAGGCTCAGAGCAGCAGGCAGTAATTAGCACTGGGTTATTCTCCTCGCTACTTATCTCCAGTTTGGGGGAAGGTGCCCTGCACATCATTAGTGCCATAATCTCTTTGATCTAAATATTCTGTCCCAAGGAATGAGTTTGTGCAGGTTCTGAATTCCAGCAGAATTCCAATAGAGAAAAAGCTACTACATAAACCCATCTGTCTTGCTCTCCTTATCATTCACTATAGGATCAGAGTTAGGTTTTCGTTCTCACACCATGGGTCCTGTAAGCACCCACACTTGGGTTACTTAAATGAACAGCTGGGAGATGGCCTGCATTTGGTTACTCACTGCTCTACACTTTGCATGTAGCAGCTGATGCTACAGACTGCTGTGCTACAGCAGAGAGGGCAGAAGACAATCCTGCCGAATTCTCAGCTACTGCAGCTTTTCAGCTTAAACTGACTTTCTCAGGGATGCTACAAGAGCAAGACTAGAGTATCTCAAGTGATACTCTGCTAGCTCTATGCCAGGAGTCAGCGTTATCATATTCCAATGTTACACAACATGCTAAATAGGTTTAGAACACGAGAGAATTGTGCATGCAGAGGAGGAACAGAAACAATTTGTCAGCCCATGTACAGTAGCATAAGCAATGCTCCTCTTTGCAGGGACCTAGACACCACCCATGCTTTTAAAAAGGTGTGAGAGAGACTTCTTCGTGATTCATTCACCTGAAACACCTGTGTTAGCCAGCTGTGGCAAATGACAACTAACAGGAGCAAGTCTTTTCCTTTCAGAAGCACACAGGCAGGGAAGCCACATGAGTATCAGTAGGTAGCACTTGTGGAAACACTGGGAACAGAAGATCTGAAATCCCCATCTCTACGAACAGCTTTCTAGTATAGCTATTTGAAAGAGGCAGCAGTGAAAATTAGCTTGTTCATGAGACTAAGATTAAGTAAAAAATCTCAAGTTTGTATATGCTTCATTGTACTGTTTGCTATTATCTGTCCTAACAGGCTGCAAAAATGCAAAAGCCTTTGGAAACAATGCAGAGAAGTTAAAAGTTTCCTAGAAATTACACACAACAAGGATGTATCTCTCCTATTGCAGCTGGAAAATATCAGATTTGGTTTATCTTAATGCCAGCCCCACACCTCCTCTAAATCTAGAGCACTTTAAAAATCGACAGTTGTATTAGTTCAAGTGCAAACAGTTAAAATTACCTCATTGACAATGTAATCAAGAAGTTCAAAGATTGCCATCGGGGGTCTGCTGTCTGGTCCATAAGCTGAGAAGAAATGGTACAAGTGGAAAAATAGAGGTGTTATTCTCCTTTTCTAGCAGGGATGTTTCAAGAACCCAAGTCCTACAACTCTATTCTTACATGGTACCCAGCAGATCTGCTGAAAAACAAGGCAAAACAGCAGCTGGGTAATATTTTCATGTAAGGGAACTGTTTTCATGTCTAATCCAAACCATTAACTTTACTGTACTCCAACCAGCACCTCAGAGAGATGAACCACAGCAACAAGCTAAAGATCTTAATGGTGCTGGTGAACAGCTCTTATTAGCAAAAGGACCTCTGGTCCTCATTTCTCTGATACCTCCTCACAGGGAGACTGAACCAGATGTCAAACACAACTGTGATTTTTCTTTTTCTAAAGCTTAACACCACATGATGCAGACCAGTATCAGGTAAGAAGAGCTTCAAGGTGACAGAGAAAGGTATTGGAAAAGACTGTAGCAGACTGTTGTAACTTACAACTGACTGGCCGACCAGGTGTTCTTTGCCTGGGTGAGGTCTCTGTGACTGGAGAATCTCCCTCTACTGGGCAGCCGAACATCAGTTCAAGCTCCTTGGAGTCTGGAGGAGGGATCGGGTACCTGCCAATAGCCATTTCTACCAGAGACAGTCCCATACTCCATATGTCTGATTGCACTGAATAGTGGGTTCCCTGTAGTCTTTCAGGCTAGGAAAGAGAGACACAAGATGGTAACAAGAAAAAGAGAACTGCACTCTGCAGTAACCTGGATAAAATGAAGGACAAAAGCCTAAATCATTGCATGTTCCAGTGAGTGACTGACTGATTTTTCAAATACTCCAGCTGGGGTTCTGCAAAGATTGCACACGACTCCTGAGAGTAACTTTGAGACTACTTAAAAGTGATGTTGCTATCTTTCCCTTAGTGCAGTATCTAAGTGTTGCAACTGTTAATAATGATGGAATAATTAAAGAGGAAGGAAAAAAAACCTACTATGGGTAACTATAAAGTTGTCTGATTCCCCTGAGAAGCTGTTCTTGGTTTTCTGCTTTCTGAAGGGTAAGGAAGGTAACTGTATTGATTGACAGCTCAAAAAATGACCTGATTCTCTAATCCTCTGGTCTGTGACACCTCTGACACTATTCTGATAGCTCCCTGCAGGAGAAATGCATTTATGCAAGGACTATTATCTACATGCACACCACAGTTTTAGATCCATGATCAAATCATTTCTGAACAAACTGCTGAGCTCCGTAATCCACTGAAATGATAATGGAACACACAAATTGAATGTGTTACACAGGGTACAGACTCTCCTGGAATGACTGAAAAACACACACAAGAGGGGAAGGTGGACACATGTTCTGCCAGCTTAACCACTCACACATTATGGGCTGACAAAAAAAGAAAGCAATAGGCTTACATTTTCTCAGGAAAAAAAAAAGCTGGAAAGAGACAAAAAAGAGGTCTGCATAGATTATACGCACATTCTGATATAAGTGCTACAAAAATGTATGCAGTAAGACAACAAACTCAGGTGAAAATGTATTTTGCATTGTCTTTAAGAGACTCCAACACTGGAAGAAAATACCTAGGTATGGAGTTTTTTTGTTGGTTGAATCAGGATTAAAACCCTCTCTGGATATTCCACTCATGTTGCTCCAAAGATCAGATCCTGTTTTGATCTTCTGCATAAAGGGCTAACACTTGTCCTTTTAACTCCTTTCACTTAGTTTTTGTACTTGCTTCATCAGCACCACAGTGAATGCTAAACATGGTTTCTGCAAGACTTAATGCAACCAATCTACATCATCCTTGGATCCACTTTTAGTAAGATTTCTTGAAGAAAATCTTCACTTGGCATTTCTGTCCTCTTAAAACCAAGCTCATGTTTTACCAAAATGGTGCAGATTCTTGCCTGGTTAATACATATTTTGGAAAAAAATACTCAACTTGAAACTTCCTGAACCCAAGACTGCAATCTTATTGTAAAGTCTCTTTCCTCTGTCATAAGGGGTGGTAGTTTTGTTATATTTGTAACATTTAGTGAGATTATGTTAGAGTTTTCTCCAGTCTCCCACCTCAGTTAGTTCCAAAGCCACCTGGATAAGCTACACAATTGCTGGACAAGGGATAAAGATGTCCAAAAGATTTTAATGAAATCTAAGTGTAAAGGCAGAAGTGGGTGTGGCTGAGAAATGCATGCAGTGCAAGTTACACAAACCCAAGGTAATCTAGAAACTAGGTTCAAGTTAAACACTGCTGACTGATCAGCAGTGACTGACTGAAGATGATCAGAGGGCTGGAGCAACTCTGCTACGAAGACAGGCTGAGAGAGTTGGGGGTCTTCAGCCTGGAGAAGAGAAGGCTTCAAGATGACCTTATAGTAGCCTTCCAGTATCTGAAGGGGGCCCATAGGAAGGCTGGGGAGGGATTATTTACAAGGTCTTGCAATGACAAGACAAAGAGCAATGGGTTTAAACTGGAAGAAGGGAGATTTAAACTGGATGTTAGGAGGAAGTTCTTTCCAGTGAGGGTGGTGAGACACTGGCACAGGTTGCCCAGGGAGGTTGTGGCTGCTCCCTCCCTGGAGGTGTTCAAGGCCAGGTTGGAGGAGACCTTGAGTGACCTGTACTAGTGGGAGGTGTCCCTGCCTACGGCAGGTGGTTGGAATGGATGATGCCCGAGGTCCCTTCCAACCTTACCATTCTATGATTGTATGCACTTCCATATGGCAGGACAGGATGGTGTTCAGCATGTAAAAACTTACGACTGGCCTTTGAAAAAGTATGCTGAAGTACCTTTCTCCATGCAGTACCTAAAAGAATAGTCACCATCTTTGTCTGTGACATATGGTGAGAGAGCAAAAATCTAAGTTCCAGTCTGTAAAAGCATTAAACTGAGGAAAAAGTGAAGGCAGGCAGCACTCTGCTCTCACTCCTTTTAATAGAAGAAAAAAGAGAAAGCCAGTAGCATGTCAAGGGCCCAGAAGAGATGGAGCTGTGAGGGTTTTTTCTGTTAATTGGCAGCAGGCCCTAGATGTATGGAGAACAAAAGGCACGGTTTTATTTCAAGTACATTATCAGTATTAAATGACAAAAGCGAATACTGTCTTTGATGTTGAAATGCAGGTCCCATGCTGAGCAGCAGCATTATAATGCTTTTTCCCTTTAAGTTTAAGCCCACACAGTTTCAGTCCTAGAGCAGAATCTCTGATTGTACCAATTAATTGGTTGTGTGCTGAACAAGGTACACTACAGACCTGTTAGTTCCATTAACTGTGACCTTCAGGTAATGCAAAGAGTTTAACTGAAGAGCAAGTTTCAAGGTGTTCCTCATACACGGGAATAAAAGAACACCCTGTAAATAGACTCAGATTAGTTTGGCCTTGTTCACATCAGCCACTCCCATGCTGCTGAAGACCTCTTGGGTTCCTGGAAGCTGTCACAACNTTTCTCCCGCGCCCCCCCCCCCCCCCCCCCCCCATACACAATCTGATGCTGAAATATTCCTGGAATGCAGGAAGCACTGAACTCTGAACAACAGTAGTAATAGCAGCAGTTAGTTTGTTGTTTGGTTACTGAAACTGTGAGAACTCTACCATAAAACACAGTAACCCCCAAGCTATGGAATCTGTACTTACAGACATGTAGGAGCGTGTGCCAACAAACGAGTTTGCCATGGAATCTATCAGTTGTCCACTGACACCAAAGTCACAAAGTTTGATTTCACCTCTAGAGTTTACCAAAATGTTCGATGGTTTAACATCTGGGGAAAAAAAAAAAAGAATATATTTCTATTAATAATAGATAGAATGGGAATTCTGACAAAGGTACCACAAAAGGTGAGAATTCCCCACGTGTTTCTTTTCTAGCCAGGACACTATTCTGTTTGAATACTCAAAGATATGGTTCCCTACCTAAGCCCATTTCACAGGTTCTCTATTTAAATACAAAGAAACAGAAAGGAATGTGTTAAATTAAAAGTGTAAAAAGTCTGTTAGTCTTCAGCCTGGATTCCACCCTGTTTCTTGGATTTCAAATCTTACATTTGGGCAACTACATTTTCCCTGCAACAAGATACATTTGAAAGCATATGTCAGCATAAATATTCTTCAATTACATTATTTTGCCTAGAAATCATCAATACAGAGGCCCTAGGCCTTTATTTTACAAAGGTCAGTGAAGTACAGCAGCCACACCATCATCCCTAACTTATCCTTCACTTGGTACATAAGCACAAGTTACTCTCTAGCAACTGTTTCTGCAGTGCCTGGAATCAACAGTTCAGACTGGTTGGTTATTTTTGGGGGGAGCGAAGGTGGTCTTGGGTTTTGCTTGTTTATTATTGTTGGAGTTTCTTTAAAAGCTCTGAAAAAAAAGAATTATCCTATTATTGAAATTCTAGATTTAAAATACCCCAAGATTGTTTACCTGTGATAGAATCCTCTCATGATTGTGAAATCATCATTTTTTCCAAATGGAAATTTAATAAGGGTCACTGGTAGCTAAGCAACTAATAATAGCTATTTGTGAATGTAAAAGGCACAGAACAATCGTTTAGTATTTCTTTTGTATTAAAAGACCTTCTTACAGCTATATCTTGCTCCTTAGCTGGTCATTACCAATGCATTATAGAGATCAGTAATCAACAGCTCAAAGCTGCAAATCAATGCTACAGGAAAAAGGGTACTAGAAATTGGATTTGGAGGAAGATCAGCTCAGCCTGTCAGATTTTCTACTATTTAAGAGCAGATCCAGAAGTTTATAGTCCATAGCAGATTTTCATTTGTTTTTCACTTCTCAACATAAATATATTCCAGGTAGTTTCCATTTTGGTGACTGAGGAACTGACTTTAGTTTGGGATATCAACAGGATGTCACCAAGAGATAGCAATGTGACTTATCACTGGAAAAAGGTCTCCTTTCAGAAGGTTACACCTCACTGAATTAGATCCACAGAGATTGGAAATAAAGACAAAACTGTATTTTAGCCTACTCAAAGAAAAAAAGCAAAGATTGAACAAAGTTACTTCTTTTAGGAAATTGTGGCTAACTTTTCCAGTTCTGAACATCACTTTTCTAAGTAACTTAAAACTGTCCAAGCAGACTGGAAACAGCATTTTGTGGTGATTTGTGTACACACAAGTCCTAGACTCAGCTACAGGACAGTGATCCTACAGCACTTGGAGTGAGAATCAGACCACCAAAACTCCAGAGAGAGATGTAACACAAACTCCTTTCTGGTCCTAACCCAGCAGAAACCGTGCCTGTGCACTCATTTCTACCACAGCTGCTTTTGCCAGGTACAGCCTCACTCCTCACAGAGGTGGAAGAATGTGGGCATGTATTTCTGTGTACTACTTTTAATTCCCCATCCCTAGGAAAGATACTGGCTTGTAAACATTGCTGCTCTCAAGAGATTTTTCTCCTCCAAGAGTAGCAGAGGTACAGGATAATGAAAAGGAAAAATCCAGTCTAGGAGCTTAACCTATCACTTTGAAATTAAGTAAACAAACCCAAAGCAACAACAACAAAAAAGCCAAAGCAAAAAAAAACCTAAAGCAGATGGTGCAGTGAGGCAGGCAGCAGAGATGAAAGATTCCCAGCTATGCAGGAACCTGCACCTAAAGGTCTGGCAAAAGCATGGTGCAAAAAGCAAAATAGACCGGAAGCACTGCAGAGCCTGAGCAAACCCTAGGCACGGCCTCTCGATCTGTGCTGCTTATCTCTGCACATCTACTTGTTCAGTTCAGAACAAAGACATAAATCCTCCCTTATCTCTACAGCTCATGAATACTTCATGTTCATAATTAAATGGGAAAAATCAATAACATTAGCATTCCACCGCCAGTGAACCAAAAGACAGCCTCTTCATAAGCATCTTACGAGTTCTAGAATCCACCTGGTCTTTTGAAGACTTAACTTCTACCTTCAGTGTTTCTCCGATAGCCCCACACTGTACCTTACAGAAGCCCAGCAAAGCATGACTCCTCACTGGAACATCTTCCTCTTCCTCACTAAGTGCCCAGTGGGATCAGAGCGTGATGTTTGGAAGGCTGCTGTCTTTGCATCCCTCTCGCTGTAGCACGCTCTGCTATTTTAACTCCAGAGCACTTCAGTAGTTTCTCTGGAAACCAGATATGTGTACTGCCAACTGGAATAGGCATGCCAAGGCAGCCTTCAAAATGTAAGCTCTAACTTGCAGAAAACAGATACCTCTAAAAAAGCCCAAGTGTGCTTAACAAGTGAAGTATTTAAGTTAGAAAGGAAACGAAGGGACGTCTCATATCACCATCCCTAGTGTCTTGCAGGCCTGTGTTTTATCACATGACAGCAGCATCAGTATGCTTGTAATACTGACCTGATCACTGAGATTAGCAAGAAAAGAAGAATCCTAGAACAGCTTGCGTTGGAAGAGACCTTAAAGATCATCTAGTTTCAACCCCTCTACCATGGGCAGGGACACCTACTAGTCCAGGTTGCTCAAGGCCTCACCCAACCTGGCTTTGAATACATCCAGGCTTGGAACCTCCAGCATTTCTACAGGTAGCCTGTTTCACCACCCTCTTGGGAAAGAAATTTCTCCTCATGTCTAATTTAAATCCAGTTTCTTCCAGTCTGAAGCCATTGCCCCTCCTCCTATCTCTACATGCCTTTGTAACAAGTCCCTCTCTATGTTTAACATTCAGACATATATTGTCTAAGCACACTAAACCCCAGTAACAGCTTTAGCCTACATGATTGTCATACGTAACATTTTTTCCACTTGGTAGTCTGTGATTAAGGAGGGACTGGCAACTCAGCAGTACAGCCAGTGCACAGCTGAGCAGTCAGCTTCCAGAAGACAGTGCCTCACTGCAGAATAGCAACTTGCTTGTAAATCTGACTTGTAGAAAGATGAACCAGTGCCCTTCTCAAAGATAAGCTGTAACACCTCAGCCTAGCATGCCAGCTCACACTTGAGGTTGGGGTGTCTAAAGATACAGCACAAATGGTAACCTTTAACAGACAGTCTGGTGGACAGTATCAAAAGGCAGAAGCCAACAATTTGTCTTCATGGCAAGAGATGGAAACGTTCTCACTGGTTTGCCTTTTCCCTGCTAGCAGTAGCCACAACCAACTTCCTAACAGTCACTTCAGCTGCCACATTATCAGGTATCACATATTTCAATGACAGCTCCTGCAGAGTACCTAAGGTCATGTACTGTTGGTGCATACTGCAAAAAAACTGATCTGAGAAAATAGAAATCGCAATCTGTACATGGAATCTTGCACTGCAGGGCACTTTAAATCCAGTAATGTTGGAAACAATATAGAATAGGAACTGTTGTTCATCCATGCACTTAAAGTGTAATCTCTGATGTAGCCAATACTGTCAGGTTAAGCTCCACTTAAACAAGATCAGGAGGGCTTTGTTTTGGATTTATGAGATTGACAGACTGTAAAACTGAAGAGGGGGAAAAAAGCTGTCTCAGCAGCCAGCTGAGCATGAGCAACCTAAAGAAAACCCAAGCAACCAACATAACAACACACTGTTGTGGCTGAATTAAGAAGTAAGAAATTCACCACCAACTCTTCCAGTATGCCCCTGAAGTGTAACACTCTCTCTCCAAGGAGCCTCCCTTATGGTCTAAACAGAGACAAATAGATTTGCAGCTACCATCAAAACCTTTACAGCATCTACGTTCAGCCTCCTTTCTGCAAGGCAGAGGTACAACTGTTTAAAACAAACAAAAGAGAAGCATGTAATAAACACAGTCCATCTCCCAGGTAAAGGGATCCTGTAATAGATTGGGTAAGGTAGGATTTCCAACTATTCATTTTGCTCTAGCCAACAAAGGTGATGAAGATGTTCTTATAGCCTGAAGGTTGATCTATGGTACAAAACTTGCCATGGTTTACACGTACTGCATGATGACTGTAATGAATGGTGCCATTCCAACAGAAACACGAAATGCTCCATCATTCCATCAGGAATAATAGAAGTTATTTCTTTATCATATCAAGTGTCATTTTAATTGACTGGGACATCCAGCAAATTCATGAAAGTGCTGGACTTCATAAAGGGCAGCTGTAGGCTAAATGTAAGGCAGTACACTCATTTTACAGTTAAGTAACTAAAGACCCCAGCAGTGTAGAAGCCACACTGTCATTTTGCATAGTTTCACCACATTTTAAAAATCATTTAGGTATAAAAAAGATGTAGTTCTGCGTGACAGATGTGTAGAGAGAGCATGTGAATCTAAGACAGCTGGTAGAAATAGTGACTCTCTTTTCAAAGTTTTAATGGTAGTAATGAATGTTGGACTGTTCATTTAAGGACAGATATTTTAATTGTGAATCTCTCCAAAGATTTTGTTGTCGTACTTCACAGTTCTCTTACTATCAAAGGTTGTCATCAAGAAATAGATATGGGGGGACAATGCTCTAATAATTTTCTTCATAAGGAGTTTATAATTACAGCACAATACCACCATTATTTATTCATAATTGTGGTATAATTATGCCATTACAAAGCCTCATTCACAGGTGCCTTAACTGTCTTCTGCTTCTCATTTGCTCTTCTCTGAGTACAGGAATGGAATCTGCGTGAAGAGTTTTCATATATACATGCTGCCTCATCATCAAGTGCTGACTGCTCTAAAAGGTAGATATACATATAAAAATAGTGCCCACAACTGCAACTACACTGGGCAATAGTTAACTTAGCACAAGTACCACTGCTACAGGTATGGATGCTTGAGAGCTTCTTCAGTCCTTAGTACTGTCCAAGAATGTAACCTCTGCCCTGTCTGTACTTGCTTACAAGTTTATCAGCTACTTGTCGTGTCGATAAAGTATTCTCTTCTCAGAAAACATAGGAAGATGTATTTGGTACTTAAAGGCAATAGCAATTGAATCACTCAGATCCTACAACACATTCCTATATTTTCCTGCAAAAAGGAGTACTCCTGGTCTCGAGGTAGATTCCCAGCCCTAACACATGCTCCCAACTGGACAAGTCACTCTGCAGCAATTTCAAGCACAGATAGGATTTCTGTGTGCGGATAAAAGCACACTGGGTTTAGATCTGGGTTATGCACTCAGATTATATGCTGTGAAGATACAAAATAGTTGTAGAGTTGGATAAAAAAAAGCTTAACTTATACTACAAGAAAAACCCTGCAAGTCAAAGGCATATTGAACCATAAAGATCCAATCATGGAAAAAGTATGTATTTTAAACTTGGATTAAAATGATAATCAAGTTACAATACACAATTTTATCTCACCTCTGTGCATTATTTTATGCTTTTCTCTCAGATATGTGAGTCCTTTTATTACCTAAAGGTGAAGAAAAAAAAAAATTAATGAAGCAGAAGAGATAATTGCCTGCCTTGTTGGCACAAAAATGCTAATTAAATGCAATGTAACAGAAATCCTATAACATAACTACTACATGTACATATTTTGTTTTAATATCTACCTCTAGCTCAGACTAAAAAAATAGAAAGAATTTAAAAAATAATATAGTTAATCTACCTCTCACTGGAAGTTTTGCCCACATAGCTTAGATATAAAAAAAGTGACACTCAGAGTTTTTAATGAAATGTGAATTCTGCTACTGTCCAGAAGCATGAACCGATATAAAAGCATAAAAATCAGAGCAAACACAATAGAATGTGTTACTCATTCCAGTCTCCTAAACTACCAAATAATGACCTGTTCAAAGGCTGCTTTCTGAAAAGAAAGAGCACACTTAGAAATCTGGTAATATTTCTCTCTCCCACATCCTCCATCCCTTAAGTGGCAGCTTCCTGGAACTGGCATTACCACAGTGAGGCACAAGTGTACCCACTTGCAGCCTTGGGGAGCGAGTGATGATCACACTTACCGCAATGCTAACTTTGCCCAGTATCTGCTCTGGAATTCTTCCAGCCTTTTTCAGTACTTGATCCAAGGAGCCACCATCCTAATAACAAATAGTCAAGTTTTAATCAAATTACTCTTAAACATTTTTAAGGAGGACTGCAGTCTGGAATCTAAATCCAGTGGGGGGTGGGGGGGAAGGTTTACTTTTAATGTTTGATTTACCATTGTTATGGTGCATACCTAAAAAAAAAAAAAAACACCCACATCTTTCCCCAGTAGAATTTAGTCAGTTTTATGCTTATTTAAAAAATAAACATCTGACAGCCAAGTATTAAGGATTTTGCAGGTTTCTGCACCCTCCAGTGTAGTGGTATACATTTTTCATTTCACAGTTGTCCCATAACACCCTCTCCCCATCTACAGACAAAAGGAGGAGGACTGAAGCAGCATAGAAGGAGCACTGAAGCACCAAACCATGTTCCTAAGCACCAGGTCCACACACTGCTTAAACACCTCCAGCAATGCTGACTCCACCACTGCCCTAGGCAGACCATTCCAAAGCTTGAGAACCCTTTCAGAGAAGTAGTATTTCCTAGCATCCAGCCTTAACCTCCCCTGGTGCAGCTTGAAGCCATTTCCTCCAGTCCTGTTACTTGACACCAAGGAGCAGAAGCTGTCCCCTCCACTCCAATCTCCCTTTAGGGAGTTGTAGAGAGGAATGAGGTCTCCCCCTCAGGCTCCTCTTCTCCAGACAGAACATCCCCAGGTCCCTCAGACACTCCTCAGTCTAGGTGCCCCAGGCCCTCACAAGTCTCATTGCCCTTCTCCAGCACCTCAATGCCCTTCCTGTAGTTGAGTGGTCCAGAACTGAACACAATACTCGAGGTGTGTTCTCAACAGTGCTCAGTGCAGTAACCTGTGCTAGTGGCACCCTACAATCATAATTAAACCCAGATTTCCATTCCACTTGTCTCCCAGGTGAGATCCTACATGGAGTTGTCTCTCTTAATTCTCCATGTCCAAAGATCAAGATTGAGTCAGTACAGCTAAAAAGGGGAAGAAATGCTTTTAAAGTTTCATGGTAAGTAGCAACCTTGCTGATTTTATGAGGTTAAATAAACTCAATGTATGCACACATCTCCAAAGTCAAATATATTCCAGCGTTGTTAGGGGCTTTTGAGGAGGAAAACTGTTTTTAAAGTGCTATTTTTAGCAACTGATTCAACAATAGGCTTGTACACAAGTTCTAGAATGGAGACTCTACAATCAGATAATAAATTAAGGAAGTTGTTCATCAAAATAAAAAATTCAGCATCCTGATGTCAAGATCAACATTTGACATCCTCCAGTACACAAGATTAAAAAAAAAAAATCCAACTTGAGAAAGTAACTGTCTTCTACCTTAAATTATCCTTTGGAAGCTTCAGTCACAATTATTACACTGAGAGAAAGGCTAGAATGCAAAGTTTCATTATTTGAGGACTACAGTCTACAACTCTTACAGAAGGAAAAGATTTAAAGATACCAATTAGATCACCTATTTTTGTAAAAAACACACCCACATACACCACACTGGGTTAAAAATACACCAACAGAAAAGTCTATATAAATCTCTTGTACAACCACTCCTCATTTCTGGACAGCTGTCTCTGCTGAGACATTGATATGTTAACAAAGATTTCATACAAGAAACACCCCACAAAACATCCCACCAACCCCTTTCTGAAAACTAGCTCCAGTCCTGGAAGAGGATGAATACAATTTAGACATCTAGTGTTGCCTGTACCCTTCAGAGTCTTTCAGAAACAGACTCCAATCCCTTTGCCTGTTAAATACCTGTTGCTAAGCAAAGTTATGCATTGATTTTGGATTTACATTCCTAAAAATATCAAACACTCAAGTCTTCAAGTTCTGTGCCTTTTCCACCTCCAACTTTTTGTTCATATTCATACATTTTGTAACTCGGTGCTAAAAATAAAAATTCTGACTGGTAGATTTGAAAGAAAGTTATGCACAAAAACAGATGACAATGGATGATTCTCATCTCACCTTTTAACCAAAAGGAGACCAAAACCTTCCACCTGATGCTCCTCATTAAGCCAACAGCTTAATGGTTTCATTTAGACTATGATTTAAGTAATCCTTCCCTGTATCATCTCTTATCGATCAACTGTTCTGTGTGTAAAACCTTGTATCCAGTTGGACTCAGACCAGATTCAGCACTGAAACACCAGATTTCACATTGCCTCCACTTAAACTGAAGAGGTGTTTACTGTCAGATGTAGCAGTCCCCACTCAAACTTGTAAACCTCGCTAATTTTCTCACTGATGAGTAAACAGATTCTTCAGGCCTCTAATTTCTACCTGGAATTATACACCACCACCTTTGTTGGCACATGTTAGCATACACACAGCAATTGCAGATGTGCATTTGTGACATTTAATAACGTACTCTGAACCAAGGCCCAGGTCATCATTTTTAAACACCTCCTTTCCTAGCTTTCATTTTTCTTTTCAATTTTGAGAAACTTGCTCCTATACAATTGCCAGCAGTCATTTGTATTTTGGGGTATGCACACCTTCTATTCAGCTAGAACATGCTTAAGAACTGGCTCCTGATCGCTCGTTCCTAGGCAACCATCGATTCCTTCTAAAAATTTCTGTACGAGAAGACCAGAGAAGCATTAAAACAATCACAAGTACTTTCCAGAAAAAACAAGCTCTCTCTGCACAGAAACTACCTTTTCTCTTTACTCAAGGGAAAAAAATAATAAAAAGGTCTTCAGACCTAAGTATTTATTATTGTTAAAAACATCCCCCAGTAGGCAAGTGAAGAAAAAAATTTGCCTGACCTTTAATTACCAAAAATTTACTTTAAAGGGTTTGGCTCCATATGGTTAGAGAAAGGCAAACAGATGACAAGAAGAAAGTGTACTTTTGTATTAAAATGAAAACATAGTTAAAAATGGGGTTTTTTTGAATTTAAAAAGTTGTTTAAAGATTCTTCTGGGTTTGTTCACTTCTGTGCACTGTTCCTTTACATTTGCGTTTTCCATAAAGTCAGAGAAAAAAAAAAAAGAGGCAAAACCTAGATTCAGATAAATAAGCATTAACTGGACTCATTACCATAGTTACTAAGGACTACACAGACGTAGCATGAGAGGGATCTGGTCCATTCTGCATGGAAACAAACACTTATTCCCATTTGGGTTTAGTTGTAAGTAGCAGAATTGGGTAAATATTTTGAAACAAATCAAACCGAAAAAGACCACAGATAAAGGAGAGGCAGTTGGGAGGCTACATGTGTACAGCTTCTACTAAAAAGCAGACACTGGAGAAGGGAATAAGACAGATCATATCCCAATCCAATTTGCAGAGCAAATCCAAAAAACTGTGGTTGATTCTTTAGTGTGTCAATAGCTTCAAGCTAAGACAGATTTATAGGGACTTACCATATGTTCCATGCAAATGCTGATTTCTCCATCACTGTAAAAAGCTCCGTAGAAGCCTACTATGTACGGAGAGTTGCACTCGTGTAGAACTTGTAGCTCACGAATGATCTGGTTTCGAATAGCTGGCTTGATCTCTAGGTGAATTAACTGTAAAATAATCCAGCCCTCATTATTTGCAGAAGGAACAGGTTGTTCAGAGAGGTTTTCAATACCTAGCTGGATCAGGCCCTGAGCAGCCCGTTCTGACCTCATAGTTGACTGTGCATTGAGCAGGAAGTTGGCCTACACAACCTCCTGAGGTCCCTTCCAACAAGAATTATTCTGTGACTTCACTGTAAAATAATCCATCATTATTTTCTTACTGGCAATGGGATAAAACCCACTGCAATACAGCATGAGAAAGCTGAAACACCAGCACTCAGGAAAAAGTGGGATTTCTGTCTCTTCACAAACTATTTCTCTATCAGAAACTTATTTATTCAGTCCATTTTCTTCACTTACCTGTTTGGTTTTTGGTTTTTTAATGAATAGTTCAGATACTGAAGCTTTTTATGTTGAAGAAAAGCTATAAACAAATGTCTAAAAGGAAATGTGTCTAAGACATACTGACTCAGGAGCAGCTGCTGAAAAATATCTGCACAGGTGTTTGTAAAGCATTAGTGAGAGGAATGAGCTGAACCTCAAATTAAAAATTCCCCAGCCTGACTCTAAAGCCAAAGGGGAGATTACATAAAACACTTTGTTCCACTTGACTGCTTTTTTTTCATACAACACATGAAATGCATTTCTTCAGTGAAAGGGAAAAGTTAAGAGACAATATAGAAATCAAATTTTAGTCAATAGATGAAATAAAAATTGCAATTCAAACATCTGTGTTAGACCAAATATTAATGAATTGGGGCAAAATTTCCTGCCAAACCAACAGTAAATTAAAAAAAAACAAACAACCAAAAACAATTAAATACAGAATACATCTGGTTGGAGGAGATCTCAAAGATCATCCAGTAAAAAAATAAAAAACAAAACCACAAACTCAAGAACAAACCCCACAAAACCAAATAGTTAAATGACAACCTCAGCAGTTTGCATATTTTGTCATTCTTACACCTCAGAAATGGATGTTTTTCTTTGCTTCTCTCCAAACCATCAGTGTACTGAGCATGGTTTCCTCAAGCCAGTACAGGTACATTTTCCATTAGTTTTAAGAAGAGTAAAGCATCATCTTCAGCAAAAAGAACTAGCCAAAGTCTTTCAACTTCTCAACCTATAAAAAGGAAGTTTTCCATGTAATGGTATTTGAGTGTGGCCTGTTGTATCCTTCTCAAAGGCATGAGGTACCCAAACGGATCAGGCATTCACCTTACTGTATTTGGTTCCCAGGCATACTGAGAGCTCCTCACGTAAACAAAATGAGAATTACAACATCGAGTTATTTCAGTTTACAAAAAACAACCCTTAGTTCTCTAACTAGGTCACAGCTGCCATTGGTTGTAAAGCATACAGCTGAATCCCTGAAAGCCACTCTAGCCAGAAGGACAAGTATCTTTTTTCACAGAAGTCACCTGCATGATGAAACTAGAAAACAAAAGATGTCACTGTACTCCAGCGCATTCCTTCATTCTCAGGTCTTTGAGTTCTCTTTCTTCTCAGAATCATTCAGAGGCCTTGTTCTCGTCTGCATCTGGGAAGGAAGATCTTGGGACAGATGATACCCCCTTCCATGCCTCTTAACTTAGAGCCCAGAATAACAGATATTGTCACTTTTTCCCAATTTATGCCTCTGGTAACTGGGAAGTTTATGATAAGCAAGTGCAACCTTTCCTCTTTTTTGGAACACATCATCTTCTCTGAAAGTTGGCACTAAACAGTGTAATTTTTTTGTGTGTCAAGACTACTTATTTCTCTAATTCAGAGACAACCTCCTTAATAAAAATCTCTGCTAAGCTTCTATTTTTGAGGTACTCACCTTTCTTGCCATTATGAGACCAGAAGGCTTGTGAGATACTTTGAAGACAACTCCACCATTTCCAGCTCCAAGCTCACTGATCTTCTCAAAGTCATCATCCTTTAGCTCTCCAACTTTTTGTTTCTGGGTAAGGAATGCTTCAAGACGCTTTCGCTGCTGCTCATCCAACTCTAGTTCTTCCAGCTTCTTCTGAAGTGCTTCCAAATTTGTCCTGTACAACGGAGAAAGAAAAGACTGAGCAGTGAGCTGTTTGAACTTAACCAGCAGGGTTGCAAGAAGAGAAGCAAGAACACCGAGGTCAGAGATTAAATCCACTACATTTTTACACCTATATACATTATCTGTAGGGATCCAACTTGTACAGTCATCTCCATGACAGAGGTATATTACTGGCACTCTGATTTAAGTAAACATTTAATTCCAGATAAAACAATGACAAACACATAGAGGTGACACCCATTCTCCCCATCTTCGAAGTCCTCTCCAAATTCATGCATGTCAAGTTTCACTACTTATGACTGACTCAGTGACTCAGCACTTAAGACCAGAGATCTCATGAATCTCACACACACACACACACCACTTCCACACTATTTTCAGTTCCTCATTTTCAATGATTGTGTTGTCATTTCCTATGATTTGTCTAAATGTTTTATCTATTGATTGTTACATAACTCTATAACTAATAATCCACTCAGAAGCTTCTTATTTGGATATTGGTAACAAGTTTTGAGCACAGCCATACAAACACACATTAAAAACACAGTGACTGGAAACAGAAGTTGTGGTGGTTTGGGTTTTTAAAGCTGGGGAAAAGCAGCAGCCCAAAGGTTTTAAGCTTACTTTTTCTTGTGTTAAGGGCACATCTACTTGAAACATAGATATAACATCATTAAGCAAAACAAAACAGAAATACAAAACTTTAAACAGTTACATTTGGGACCATAAATGGCAGTTCAGTTTCTCAGCAAGATTCTGTGTTAGTAACTTCAGATCCTACAGAAATTCTTCATTCCAATAACATAACTTAAAAGCTCATTAACAACGTCCTGCTTCCAACTGCCAGAGTAAGCTGCTGCAAAAGTAAATACTCAAGAGCAAATACCTGTTTTGCTTAGCCAGATTTAGTGCAATGTTCTCAGAGAACACAGTGTTGGTAGGATGAAAAGTTTTAGGAACAGAATCTACTTCTTCAGAGCCTAAGCCACTTCCATTAAAAGCCCCAAATGATTTAATTGCACCAATAACCAAGAAAACTCTATTTGTTGCTTCAGCAATGTCCACTTTTGAAAGATGACATTCCCTGAAAGCCCAGTAAGGGACTGGTCAGTTAAGACGACAGCAGGTTGATTCTCAAAGGAGGAACAACAAGTAAGCCCCAGATTCAACAGAATGACAGAATTAAGGGATGAACCACCCAACTCATTCATTAGAGAGGTTTGCACTTCCAGGCAGGATAACAGTCTTGGTTTGACTGTTTGTAAGATTTAGCAGAGGCAAAATAATACAAACATTCACAGTTCCTTCCTACCACAATCACTCTAAAATTTTAAATGGCAATGCACCCCCACTTCATTTATTGTTTTAAATGTGTGAGACAGGATGCAATGGCGAAGTTAACTTACAAAATGATAACGTTTAGAAGAGCTCAATAGAGGAAACAGAATGAGACCTTTGATGGAGAGGGGAGTCCAAGCGTAAGATCACCAGGCAACACTTGTGAGCAAGTTTCACAGATCACTCACCCTGGGCAAATGTCACATGGCAATGCTGCTCCAAGCCACAACAGTTCTACAGTACTCTGTCCTACTCAATGTCTGAGGCATTTCATCTACTACAGTTATACTGCATTAAATGTCTTTAATTTAGTATAAAACCAACAAAGTCATTCTGTTGCAGATTTTTCCTTCTCAGGCTATCCCACAAAGAGAAACATATGCCTATTTCTGCCCCTGTATCGTGCTTTGTATCAGTGCAATCATACAACAGACATCATGGAGTACCCACAATGAAGTTTCCCCATGTAGGTAAGCATAGCTTACAGGAACATGACATTAATCTGACTGACAGACTCTGTGTTAAAGATGACCCACTAAAAAACAGACACATTTTTGAAATCTAATTTCCAAAATGCAAAACATAAAGCAGATTAATCACTGGATTATTTTATTCTCCTGAAATGTACCCAGTCAAGCAAATAAATCCTACAATAAACTCCAGAACACTGAATGTTGGACACACACTCTAGGAGGGGTTGCAAGAAGAGTGAACTCACGTTTCTAAGAAGACACAGTGATAAACCCAGCCAGTCTGCACCCCCATATGTTCCCCCAGTCCCACTGCCTGCAGTCAGGGAGGAGCTGAAGTGCTCTGGTCGGTTACTTGCAAAGCCAGGCACACACTGCTTGGTTGCTCACTCAGGTTGTTCACTCCTGTAGCAGACAAACAGCACCAAGCCTTCTACACACAACTGACAGCAACATAAAATCAGTATTTTTTTTCTACTGTGCAGTATGTCATACACTGATATTTGTAAGGAAGGACAGGTTACTTTTTGTTCTGTAAAAACCTACGCCACTAGTGGGAATCTCTGGTATTTTTGAGGACAAGACAGTCTCCTTCAAATATTTCTTAACATTAGAAGTAGACTAACTTGATAGTTTATGTTCAGCCATTAAAAATAAACTGCTTCACAGTACCTTTGACCTGTGCTTATATAAAGATCATGGTTGTCCAGAAAATATGGCCTATAAAACATACAAATGAGGTAGCTTTGTTGGATGGGACTTCTGCAGAGACAGATCTACTATTGTGTAACACTGCTTTAAAGAAGTCAGGACCACACAGGCAAGAGCTCAGCATCCACTGCCTGGGTCCCCCTTTCAAAAGGAGCCAAGAAAATCTGGAGGATACAACACAATTCAGAGTAACATCCAAATAATGTAATAGCAACAGTTTTGTTGAGTTAAGTCAAACATCTCTGAAATAAAAATTTATCAAGCTCCTAACAATAGTATTATTTCAATATTACGTTTAGGAGCTTGGTATGTTTCATATAAAGAGCCAGATTTTCAGAGGAGCTCAGAAAGCAACACCTTTAGATCCCTCTAAAGTGTGTATATGACTTAACACCAAAATTACCTTAAGAAATTTCAGCTTCCTTTAAAAAAATCTGGTCCAATAAGCCACAGCAACAATAGATCTTTGTCTTACAAGTTTTGAGAAGTAACCTGCTGGTATTTTAGGGATTACTTAAGAAGGCTGGTCTGCTCATTTGGAAAAAAAACAAAGAGAATCACAGACATTTGTGTGCAAGGCTTTTCTGGATGTGTTTTGAAGAACACAACTACTCAGTTTTTCTCTCTAGCAAAAAGGGTTGTGCAGATTTGGAGACAAGACAGATGTTGAAGCAGATAAATTTGTCAGAGTGATGAAACAAAACAGTCAGTCATGTTGATGTTTTAGTAATGAAGTATTTGCTAGGATAGCATTTAACACATCTATTTTAACTTGGCATACCTCTGTATTTCTGCACTGCTCACTTAGAATACAGGCATTTCCTTGCTTGAAAAGTGTAAGTTATTAGTTGGTTCCTTGTTAAAACACCGGTTGAAAGATTCCAAAGACTCTAGGAGATGGGAAAGTATTACTCCCCCACACCAAGTTTCTCCATTTAGAACAAGAGTCACCATCAACATCACCAAAATGTTCTAAGCTCTAATGGTGGACCCTTCATTACTTGCAGTGACGTGCAAGACAACGACAGCAATGAAGTTCTCAAGATTCCATTTGAATTTTTCAAGACCAATTCTCTAAATGTGAAGTGAGCCTGAAGACTTTTTGTGAAAGATAAATGCACTGTCAAAATTACTATTCAGAATGTAACTAAGTAACATCTTCAGGTAGTTTGATAACTGAATGCCAGATGTGAGGACAAACAATTTTTTTTTGTTCCAACCCACTGCTTGAAGCACTAAATATTAATCAATTTTGAATGCAAATAAATGTTTTTAAGTAATCATTTTTGCTATCAAGATGGGTGATGGCAAGTTACTCTCTATATTTCTAGGTGGCAGGACTTTGATAGTTTCAATTTAGACTAAAGACCACCATCCCCTTCACCACACAAAAGCATCACAGCCAAGATGCAGCACAGAGTACATCTAGAACTAGGAGGTAAGGAAATAATTTTATGTGAAGTTTTACAAAGAAAACTAAAGCAATACATACAAACTACAGAAGAGGAAACACTTAAGCGAGTTCATCTCTAGGACATCATGAAAATGTTAAGGAAGTTTTGGTATCTAAAAGTAGCAGCATGCTAGTGTGCTAATGCCTGCCTCCAGAAGCAGCACTAGTAGTTGCTTAATCTTATATAAAACTTTTATTCAGAGACAAAGATTCCTATTAAAATTCATCACCATTACCTGCTGCAGTCTTGGAGTTGTTTTTCCCCTGTCAAATCTCTACGCCTTTGCCAGAGTTCCATCAAAGCAGGAAATCATCAAATCACCTCAGTGCTTCGCTGTTCCATGCACTACTCCAAAGCAATGGGTTATCATTTAATTGATTGCTATCAGTTTTAAAGCCAAGCACATACTAAATATACTGCACTAGGGAGAGAATCCAGCTCTGATAATGTGATCATCTGAATGAAGCCACTGGGAGGTCAGTGCTGGTTCTTCCATTTGTTAAAGGAACAGTGCAGTTTCACAGAATGTCACCACCTCTTGATTCCTGGTGTCCTCCTTCCAATCAAGCAGCACTTCGGCAACCTCAGAAGTTTAAAAAGGAAGTAGAACAGGATTGAGTCCATGTGGTCTTCTACCAAATGCACTCAACCACAGCTCAGCTCCCCACAAAACAACAACTCTGATGTACCTGGAAAAACTTCACCTCTAATACTGTCAATTTACACTTCCCAAAAATCCACATTAAGGCCAGCAGAAAACTGAAATCTGACATCTTGTAGGAACCCACATCCACTCTTTCTGCAGTCAGTTTGTGGAATATCAGAAGTGAAAAAACTTGTGAGGAGAATCACAGCACAGGATACTGCAAATCTTTCAGAATCAAAGCATCTCACCTAAGACCATCAGAATGGTCTCATCTATCCCACTTTCACCTCCTGACAAAAGTCAAAAGTGGATGCTGAGAAAGAAGAATACTGGGTGCACAGCAACACCTCCAGTTACTGTTGGACTAAATATTCTATTCCCTGCTCCTCAGAGATGCACATGGTCTTATCCACAACCCCCTGAATGGACAATGTTTGTCACAAATACCATCACTTCAAGTCACATTTGGAGCCTGTTCCTTAAGGTTTGTTTGTAGGTTGTTTTTCCTTTTTAAACACTAAAACCCCTCGTGATTTAACACTGCTTTCAACACGTGCGCATCTCTCAGAGGTGGCCACACAAGTGAGTATGGGAGACTGAGCAAATATTGCTGACATGCAGCAGGGGAGAGTAAAGGACCCTGCAAAGTGCTCTCACCCTACACACAAAGATAGGCAGAAAGACAAAAGGAGACTTCTCATTTCATGCTTTTGGGAGTAGCTACTCAATTACTGAAGAAAATAGTCCTGGAAGAGATACATTGACATTTTAGAGCATACTTGGTCTTGCTGAACCAGTATTAAGAGAAACGCTGCCTTTAGTCTACTAGTACACATCGTAACAAAACAAGAAAAGAAATCCTTCTTCTTAATTCATACTAATAATACTCCACATTCTTGAGAATTTTAATTCACCTTACTGACAAGTTAATCGTATACTCATCCCTAAAGGCTACAGTAAAGCTGTACTCAAGCCTGACGTCTACTTTAGAGAGGGAAGAAGAAAACTGTTGAGGGGAAAAAAAAAGTCTGACATAGTCTTTAACAGCAATTTGTCAAACAGTTGTTCAAAGTTATTACTATCAGTTTTGCAAGCTGAACAATTAGTATGGAGTGAAAGCAGAAAGAAGTACGTTCACTTTCAGATCTACTGTCACAAGAGGATAGGGGTTTGGGAGTTGTTTTCCAGAACAGTAACAGTAATGCCTTCCCCAAGCCTACACAACTGTCAATTTAGAGAAGAAAGTAGGCAGTTCACTAGATAATTTCCATGAACAACCTCAATCAGGGAGCTGAAATAAAGTATTAGGAACATGAAGACGTTCTGTGGTTTTGAAAAGACAGGCTACTATTTGGTACAAGTGTGCCAAACCCAGGCCATAAGACAAATTTGTATTTAACTCTTCTTTTAACAAAGAGCAGATCAGAGAATAACATAGAGGATAAAAGTAATTACAGTAGTCTCATAGCTGACTGCAGAGGTGTCTGTCTGGTCTAACTTCAGTGTGACCTCATAAAACTTGCTGTTAAAACAATTCAAGATCCAAAGTCACTGTGCATGCAGAGAAGTCTTGTTTTGGAAAAATACACTATTTATCAATTCCTGCTGCTTTTCAATCCTTGCAAAATGTCCTTCATAACTAACTCTTGCCATTAAGTGGGGTATGAGATTGACTAATATACTTCTCGCATCTAGTATGAATGTTAACAGCTGGAAATTCCATTCTACTCTCACAATGCAACAGAGATGACCAGGTGTATTTGGAGGTTTAATAATGCTAGAAGCAAATTACCCAGTAAAAGGCAGTGAATTTGCTTAAAATCTATTCCTTAATAAGAGATATGTAAAACAGAAGTATTAGAAAAGTATTGTTCTGTCCAAAAAAAAGCATCCTGCTAGACTGCAAGAATTTTCATTCTTCTAAAGGTGAATGCAATTATTTTGAAGAAAATGTGATACGACTTGAATTCTCCTTGAGTCTTCAACCAATGGGACAATTTAATTTCAGAAGCTGTTTACAGTGTGAGCTGCCAGGTAGGAATCCATGCTTTAAGCTCCCTCCATCTTTTACTTTAGCCTAACCACTACTCCATTAAATACTGCAGAGTGCTTAAGTCAAAGCAAGCCAAATAACATGTTTGAAATGAAGACAGAGTTCACTAAAGAGAGTAAGGCCACAGATGTGAGCAGTGGTGCAAAGGGACAGATAATCAGATTGATGCCCTGGGTGCCTCTCTTAATACCAGCATTTTTTTGCAGCTGTTCTAAGCCACCACTGGGGTTACAGCCCTTTATCTGGGGTGCCTGCAGTAGCTGCCAGCAAGGCTCTAGCACCACTTTCACATACTTAGTTCTGTGGCTGAACAATGCAGCTGGTGGTTTAGTTGGTTGATTGTTTTTCCTTTCTTCTCAGATAAAAAGCTGCTTCCTCAGGACTTACCGTATCACTGAATCTCAGGTTTGTCACAAGTAAACTTTGCCATCTGAAATTAAGCAATTCAAGAACAGAATTGATAGAATCAGAAATCCAAGTTCTGGATCTCGTAGTCAGTGGAAAGAGAATTCCTGATGTTTCCCAGCACTACACACAACTACAACAAAAGAACCATAGGGTAATTAACACTTCCTTACGGACAGAAAAAAAGGATTTGCTTATCAAGTGTTTAAAGTACAAGGGACAAATAGAACTTTCAAAGTTCTGATCAGCCAACAAAAATCCTTTTTCTATTGCTTTTTCTCTGACCTACACTTTACACTTAATGATAAAACCCAGGGACAGATACCTGCAATAGTAACAGTATCCTTATGACTCCCAGATATGGTAGCAGCACAGTCTTTGAGAGACAACACAATAAAAAAATATTAAGTTACAGTATCAGTTTACAAAACCATGAAAAAGCCAGGATTAGAATTGAGATGCTTCCTGTGCAAGAGCTGAACACGGAACGGAGAAGCACAAGCTTCAAACGCTGCAGCCAACATCAGGGACTGGGAAAGAAAATTGCCAGACTACTCAGAGGAAAGCATACAAAAACTCCCTTAACTGGGATTCACAGAAGGCCATGGATGGAAGGTTTAATCCTTGCTTGTATTTCAAATGATGAATTGCATTAACACCAAACATTTGCCACTAGAGACACAGGGGAAGAAATTAATAATTTTTACTTACCTATAGACTGTATCGATACATATAGAAACATTCGCATAGAAATACACAAATACATCTCTAACCAGACAGATTTTTTTCTTCCCACCCCTCTCCAAAATGTATTCTGTGATAGTTATATTTGCTGCATTAAATCTGCTGACTCATCTTCCAAAACACATTGAAAAAAGCTCTAGAAAAGCACAGAACAATGCTGAGTTGTAAAAAACACTGGAAGGAGGAAGGAATTGCCAAAGAGTTTCAAGGTTTGTTTTAAAAACCCCTTAGAAGATATTGAAGAAGAATCAGAAGAATCACCCAAAGAACCAGACACTCCAGGAGTATTCCTGTCCTAGTTCTCAGGTTGTAAAGTAAAATAATCTGCTTCCCTCCTTAGTCATTTTGCATAGAATGGTAGACTCTTTTTGGTTAGAAAATACCTCTAAGGTCATCCAGTCTAACTATTAACCAAACACTACCAAGATTGGTGCTAAAAATGTCCTTTAGCACCATATCTCTGCAGCTTAATTTTAAAATCCCTTCAGATACAAGAATTCAACCATATCAGTAGGAAACCTATTCCAGGGCTTGACAACCCTTTTGGTAAAGAAATTTTTCCTCTTGCTCAACCTAAACCTCCCCAGCACAATATGAAGCCATTTCCTTAAATCCTACCACTTGCTAGCAGGAAGAGACCAGCCTTCACCTCACTCTAATCCTCCTTTCAGGGAATTGTAGAGAGCAATGACATCTCCCCTCAGGCTCCTTTTCTCCAGACTAAACAGGACCAATTCACTCAGCCTCATAAGACCTGTTCCCCAGACCTTTCACCAGCATCATGCATGTGGCACAGAGTCATGGACACCACAGTTCCTTCTGCTGGGTGTCCCCAAGGCAAGTGAATCCAGGTGAAAGGCTAGATCCTCAGCTGTCAGGATGTGAAAGTTCTGCTGGAATTCACCCTCCTCTTGTCCAGACAAGACTCAGAATGACAACTGCTTTTCAACAGATGTTTGCTGAGACACTGAGCAGTGAATTAATACTTCCCAACTGTTCATTTCCTATGAGTACTCACTGGCAGGAAGCCTTGCATATTCATTCCAAAATATAATCAAGATTTTGTCTAAGTAACAGTGAACATAAATCAGAAATAATCCAACTACTAGATTTACCAACATAGAGTAAGTTTTCACGAGTAAAAAAAAAAAAAAAAAAATCCATATCCATCTTGAAAAAGAAAGAAAATTAAAAGTTAAAGACTTGGAAAGAAAGACCCTGTTCCCCAAAAATACAGCAAGCTAAAAACTGACATTACCAACTGCTTGCTCAAAGACATTTTTATGTTTTGGCAGTGGAATTTGTACAACTTTTTATAAAGCCCAATGAATCCCCAGGGCAACGATGGGAGAACAAATGCAGCTGTAAAAAGAGTAACACAGGCAAGAAAGGGTGGGGAGGTTTTCTCCCCACCCTGGAAAACTTAAAACTTAATAATTTAAAGGGAACATCTTGGTTTACCATACATGAAAGCAAATCCCTTTGTCATTTCAGAACGTTTCTCCCATATACACTAAACTATTTAGCTAACAGCCACTCAAACAGCTGGCTGATGTATTTCCTGTCTCATCTAAAAATCACCCACAATTTTCATGTTGGTTTTGTTTTTTTCTAAGCCGCTGCTAAAGCAAAGGCTCTTTGCCCAGATTAACAACAGTAGCACTGTTGTTATGCCAAATAAAAACTCAACCACATATTTGGTTTACCTAGTCTCTTTCTATTATTCTTTTTAAGCCTCTTCAGCTACTAGTTAACACTGGGAGGTCTCAGAGGTAAGCTGTTCCTCTTGAGACAGAGACCTGAGACCATTCAATTAAAAGACGTGCTACTCAGAAATTGCTGTAATGACTGAATTTCAACATCTCAAAAGCATCTTTCAGGCTCCAAGTATACAGTCCCTTAATCCTGCAAAAAACTGGACTTCTGCCAAAGGAGGTCGCTCTGCCTCACTCTGCTCCTAGCCATTCATTGCTGAGGAACCACAAAACACAGCAAATTTTCAGCTGGATTAATTCCCTGCTCAAGCTCACCAAGAGGCTACATCAATGCTGCTGCGAGCCAAAGTAAGCAGCCCTTCAAAAACTAATCTGGGCTCCTTTGGTGGGAAAAATCTCAGTCAGACCAGCAAGCCTATCTCACTGCAACAGCTGATATCCAGAAAGGAAACAGGAATACATGGGCACAGCAAGGAAAGCAGAAGACTCCTTCAGGAGTAGGATCTCACATATGCTTAACTGTGAAATCAAATCTCTGTAACCATCTTCAGAATTGGTTCTGTAGGGGACCCACAAGTGGTTGGATCCATGCTTACAGCCTGCACTTCCCTCACCTTTTATCTCAATGGAATGCAGCATTTGTTTTTACATGATTTTTATTTAACTCTCCTAAACTGATCCACACTTTAACGACACCATCGTAACAACCTACGGATGCCTCCATTACTGTCATTACACTGAAATTTAAGTGCAAATACATAACAGGACTTGGTATTAAGTGTTACCTCAGTATTAAGTGTCTTCAAATTGTTCCTACATCCATAATTGTAAATTAAAAGCTGCCTGTGAAGTAAGAGCAGCACAGGGTCAATTTGCCTCTTGCATTAATTTCTGTACTAAATGTGTACACTCACTTAGCTGTAAAGTCTTCTCACCAAATGCATCCAGAAATAATATGAAAAGTTACTAAGTTGATGCAGGCTCTTATGTTCTGCTGTTTTGCTGTAACAGCTCACGTGCTCTATTAGTTTCTTAAGTATTATTAAAATGTTATTTCTAATTCAATGAAGGACGACACACAGGCTCATGCACATTTAAAAAGAATGGTATGAGTATGTTTTAATTTAGATTTGGAAGATTCAGTGAATAACAAAAAGCTCAGTTTCCTTGTAATTATCTAGTGTTTATGACTGCCTACATAAAAAGGATTCTCTCATAATGTGTTTGTACACCTGGTTAATCCTCCATTAGTAAAGGATGAAAAACTAAAGTTTCTAAACTTTATTCTTAAAACGATTTATAAGCTTGCAACAATTCCACAGATATACTCAATGTAACCACAATCCAGCCAGATCAGTCATAAAATTCCAGGACCTAATCTTCCAGAGCACTAGGTGCACATGCAAAGCTTCCCTGAAGTCAGGGCTGCACACAGGGGCTCCTCCTTCTCAGAGAATGCATGATTTTAACAGCAAAAAAAAAAAATCCCCCCAGACAAAATGCTGAAGTGACTGAGCAAGCATGGAAAATAACAGCTCTGAAAAACTTCATCTGAACTCATACCAAGAGAGATGACAAAGAAATCACTCCACGGAAGGCAAATCCTCTTGCAACAAGGTTTACTGGAAAACAACCCACTGGTTTTGCTGCTCCCTCCAATCCACTCCATTTTACAGTGTAAACTTGAAGACCAAATACACCCCTCACCCTAACACTACAGATACTGAGAGATAATCTTTTTTACTCCTACAAAGCCCCAAATTAAAGTCCCTTGAGAGACACAGAAAAACATGAGGATGCCTAGCAAGTAAGCAACTATTATTTTTAAAATTGTAACAAACTGGAGTTCAAACCAGTGTTGTTTAATTCCCAAATTCCTCTCTGACTATCAGACACAGGCAGCTGTACTCAGAGGGCATGGCTGTTATTCAGGGGCTTTATTAAATGTGATTTAAAGAGGAAAAAAACATCAAGAAGAAGCTGACAAATTAATAGTGCAGTTCTTAACCTACGGCTGCAATTTGCTAGCCATCCATTTCTACAAAATGATTTTTTGGTTTTTATGTTTCTAAGGCACAGAGGTACTATAATTAAGACTTTAAAAAGAGAATCACTCAGAATTGGTCAAAGAACCACCAATAACACCACCACAGCCTTGTCTCTTCACTTTCTTTCAGACCATGTCCTTAAAAAATACAGTTCCAAAGGTGATAAAGACAGAATCACAGAATTACTAAGGTTGGAAAAAAAAAAAAAATCTAACTTCTTAAATACTTCTCAAAGACCTAGTCCTTTGCACCATATTAAAGGAAGATGCACATTCCATTGGCTATTTTTTGTTTACAATTGTTACTAATCAAACACAAAACAGAAGCATTCTTTCATATTGTCCTTAGTCCTACTCTACCAAAAACATCATCTTACTTTGCTCATTCTACCTCATATTACACCTCCATGTGTTAACAGCAGAGATTTGCTTGGCCCTGTCCTCCCAGAGCACAGATCATTTGGGAGATACCAGTTGTGGCTAAAATACAGACACAGTGTATTTCTTTTAATTCTTTAAACAGACTTAAAGAGAGACAACATTTCAATCCTAACCATCTTCTCGATGTGAACACAAAACAGTCAACGAACCTTCACAGGCTGAACTGAATCCATGCTGATATTCAATGCCATGCTGCTGTCACATCAGCTTCAAAATAAACGTGTTGGTTGGTGCAAAGTGTCACAGGGCTTGAAGTTCAGATTCTAACATGAGAGGCTTCCTGTTCTGGTTGCTGCTTCCAGTTTCCAGGTTTGGAGTCTTTTCTGCTGGGTGGGTTGCTGCATACTTGGGTGGGGGGGGAAACCATTTTTATCACTGGCTTCTGCTGCTGCTTCTATGTTTTGCTGTGCTTTTCTGTAAATATGCTAAGGTAACTGTGCCTTGTATTATCTCTTCAACCCAGAGGGGGTTTTGTATTAACATCCCTCCTTGTAAGAGTAGGCTGTGTTTTAACCCAGGACAGTCCATATTTAGTGTCCAATATGGGGCTCAAAGCACAGCTGTCTTAAGGAAGTCAATTTTGGCAGGAGACAAAAGGGTTGAGGTAACAATAGTAAGATAACAAGAAGATTCAATTAGGGCTTGAGGCCTATTAAAGTTTTACACACATCTGTTTCACTGTGGTGCTTTCACTAAGTTGATGCATTTTCTTTCTGAGGGTAGCTGGGGTCCATGTGCTGGGGTCCTGCATATGCTCACTGTGGTGCGTAGCAGTACCTCAGATGAATTGCTTAGAGCTGTGGTGGTTACTGGCTAATGTCACACAACTGATGGGCCAGATTTTGTCCAGAGCAAAGTCAGTCTCTCTCAAGAATATCATCAGGAGATCTGCCCCGAGGCTGGATAAGTACAAGTGGCAGGGTGTAGGAGTATGGACAAATGCCTAAGGCAGTGGTCATGATCTGTGGTTTGCAATTTCACTGATAAGCAAGTACAAAATCCTGACAAGGTGGTGAAATGTTTGGAAAAAGTCCATTGTCAGCCCAGAAGTTCTCAAGAAGCGGAAATCACTGCAGTGGATTGGGGCTTGTCCCATGCTCATCAAGACCTTCTCATGTTCTCATGAACACTGTTCAAATTGCTCAGAAGCAAGAAAAGGTCTCTGAGCCTACAGACAGACCAACAACGCATGGCAGCTGCACCAGTATCAGCTGCCCCTGTATGGAAAAAGCACAGAAGGAAACCAGCTCCTCCGACAAGGGATGAGGATGAACCACAGTCATCACAAGAACAGGAGGAAGATCCAGGGGTGGTCAGTTTTTATCTGTCCTACTCTCCACCTGTGCAGTCCCATGTCTCAGCCATTAGGAGCAGATGCATCCCTGTCCAAAGGAAAGAATCCAGGAGGTACATACTACAGGGTACTCTATGATTTTACTTACGTGACCATGGGGAGGACATGAGGAAGTGGGACAGAAAACCCACTCCAGTTCCAGCTACATGAGGCCGTGAATTACAAGGAAATTCTCTCCAGAAGAACACTGCTGCAGTTTCCAATGGAAAATCACCCAAAAAAAGAATAGGAGAAACTATATTGCTTCTGATCCTCCTGAAAGGACTCCCAAAGCATCTTCACAAGACGCAAATGATTCCAGTTAGAATCAGAGAGGCCCTGCCTCCAGCCAGACGGAGGAGACAGCTTGGTTTATAGGACTGTATGGAACCAGTGGCTTGGCCAGTGGAAGTTAAAACAGTGTAAAGCTTTAGTAAATGTAGGCGCACATGCACTGATGCCATCAAACTACAGGGAGTGGAAACCATCTGTGTCTGATGTGAAAGGGGGGTCCAAACACCTGGATGCATTGAAGCAAAGCACTGAAATGCAAGCCAGTTTGCTTTCACTTAGGAGGAGTCACTGGAATCAACAGGTCCAGGGATGGAAACAAAGCCCCACCATCTGGACTCATCAGGGATTGATCCAGAATGTACTGGAACAGGGTGGAGCTCCAGAGAATCTGCAGTGAGAAGACTTGTGTACCAGAAGGCAAGCATTTTAAGTGAGAATTGACAGTGAATAACGCAGGCAACTTAATTGTGTTTAGTTGGGTGGGGTTTTTTTTGGTGGTTTGGTGTGGGTTTGGGTTTGTTTTTTAAATGTGTGTGGGGTTTTTTATTTTAAAAAAATATCCAGTATCTACTTGGATTTCATTAAATATGAATTTTAAGATGCCAAAGAAGTTAACAATCAGCAAGAATGTGACATGACAGTACTGTATTAACAAAGTTAATAATTCTATTATATATTCATAAGTTAATTGAATATGTTAAAATAGTTCAGTTATTCCGTGATAAGCCACTGTAAGACTTAATGTGCTAAAAAATTAGTAGAGAACAAAGTTTAAGAACAGTAAGGCGCCCCTATTATGTTCTACCATGTGAGACCATGGCTGGTTAATTGGTAAGCTTTCACCCAGAGTGAAAAACAAACAAACAAACCCAACAAGAAAAAAAACAACAAAACAAATACCTAAGATATGGACCTCAATATAAAATTGTATTTGTGACAAGACAGTAGTACTTCTGTCTGTGTGGTCTGTATATATCACCATATATGCCTTACCTGGCTACTTAAAGCAAGTTCAAAATTAGTTGCACCTTGTCTTAACAGGCATTTTGTATCAAATATCAATATGACCTTTCTAATGATTTTTTTTGTTATAAAGATGCAGTTAAAGTGACAAAGTAGCTCTCTTCAGGTGAACAAAAACAACAACTTACTGCATTATGGAAAGTGGTATTATCTTGAAACCTCCTGTTTCTTTACAGATTTTCTAACTCATTGTAGGTCAAGCTTGGATTTAAAGAAACGTAGAAATTGAGTAATTACTGTCAGATATTCAAAGAGTTAGAAGTTTGAAAGGAACACAAAGTGGAAATTTTGATTTGTTTCTTTTGGCTACTAAGACAGTAAACCATCCCAGCATGTTCAGTCAGAAGAGAAGTGTTCCTTTCATTAATTTTCTTACAGCTTTGGTTAGTTGTTTTCCCTCCTCCCCATTTTCTCTGAAAAATCTCTACACAAGTATAATCCTGCAAATCCAGAAATCTCAGAATAAAATTAAACCCGAGGCTGGCCAGTATCATTTTGGTTTCATTCTAATAATCTAAAGCAATGTGGAACTCAGGAACAGCAGCACAAGTTCAACTCTTTCTGTGCAACTGCTCCTCTACAGGAAGTGTTGAAAACAGAAGTGAAGCTCACAACATAGGAAAATCTTTCATTAAGTTGTCTCTACAGTCCAGCTAGGAATTTGGAAGTCCCTGGAGAGAACCACAACATCCTGTACAAATAATTCAATTGCTACAAATAACAAAAATTGCTACCAGAGAAAAGCATCACAACAGTTTCATTAAAATATTCGCTATACATATATTTAAACTGCAAGTACTCTAATTCTCCTTTACATCACCTTGCCAGGGAAAAGAAATAAATGGGGGGGGGGGGGGGGGGG